>VWZF01003861.1:112708-144339 GCA_013396755.1 Sclerurus mexicanus
GATTAAATTCTCCAGCAGGGAGAAGCAGGAGTCATTTTTTGACAAAAACCTGGTTTTATGCAAAAAAATCCAGTACTTTAGAGGAATATTGAAATAAGATCTTATGCCTCGGGCTTTGCTAATTATAATAATTCAAATAACTTAATTGGTTTGTTGGAGGAAACCCAAACACAGCTTGTTTCAGTGCCTGTAAACTGTGACTAAATTCATTTGTAATCCTTTTACTTCCCAGTGAAGAGTTTAGATGAGCAGTTTTGGAGCTCAAAGATCCAGTTTTCAAGTGTAAGGAAAGGTTTCTTTTCATGTATTTTAAAACTTCACAAGTTGCTGTTTAAAGCACGTTTCCCTGATGGTTGGAGTGGGAAGAAAACTGTTGGCTTTTCAAGGAGGAAGGGACTAGTTTCATTTGTTTTCATACAAATTCAGGTTCTTTCAACCCTTTCTTCACTCTTTCTCTAAATTTGAACTTCTATTAGCTCATCATGTATGGATTCTCCTTTATTTTAAACCCGTGCCATGTTGTAGCTCCTGAGTAAATAAACAACTCATCTGTACTGGGGGTATTTAATTTATTCTCATTTTTAGTGACCTGTTGCTGTAGCTTGGGCAATCCACTCAACTCAGGATAATTAGGGCAAGTCACAGCATCCCAAAAAATCCTGGAGAAAAGGACGGAGGACCTTCTCTCTCTCTCTGCGAGGAGGTTGAAGCCAGGTGAGGATCGGGCTCTGCTCCCAGGGAACACTGGACAGGAGAAGAGGGAATGGCCTCAAGTTGCCCCAGGGGAGGTTCAGATGGGATATTAAGGAAGAATTCTTCCATGAAAGCGTTGACAAGCATTGGAAGAGGCTGCCCAGGGCAGTGATGGAGTCACAATACCTGGAGAGATTTAAGAGCTGTGGCACTTGTGGACTTGGTTTAGTGGTGGCTTTGGCAGTGCTGGGTTAATGGTTGGGCTTGGTGACCTTAGAGGGCTTCCCCAACCTTAATGATTGCGTGAAAATAAGAAAGCGTTCCTTGTCCTTCTCCCTGAAAGGCACCAGGTGAACCACAGACACAAACTGCCCTCCTGGAGGCCCTTCCAAAACGTGTGCCTTCATTTCAGAAGTGAACAGGACTAGAGGTGGTGGTTTGGGGGCACAACAGAGGCTTTCGTGTCACCATCACAGCCCTGCCAAGTGGAGTTGATGCAGCTGCATTTGCCCTGTAATTACAACATCTCCCAACAGCCATTAACACGTGTTAATTAGCTCATCCTCCTTCAAGGCCCTAGCGGTGGAGCCTGCCTGGGACTCATTAACTGGGTCTGGATGGATGGAGGAGAATTTTAATGGTTCGGGTTTTTTTTGTTCTTTTTTTCAGAGAATCACCACCCAGGTGGGTCCAACAGTCCTGGAGCTGCTAATCATGAGAGTGGTGAAAATGAACCTGTTACTACTTTGCAATCCTAGTACATACGGGTGGTCCTTTAAAAAAGAAAAGTTGGAGATCAGGGAGTGCAAATGCTCCTGTTCAGAAATCAAATCTTGCTGAGCCAAAGATGTGCTGAGATCTGTTCCTGACGGAGCTGGGGCAGCCTCTCTCTAAGTCTCTGTAGGTCTGTGGGCAGATAAAACCTTAAACCATCTTCAAACGAGGGGGAAGAACCGAGCAGAAGTGGGGATGAGTTTCACAAAGCTGTCTCTAAACAGTGGATAAAGTCAATGCACAGGCAGCTCAGATGTCACCTGAGATCTCAGCACCTTCTCTCCCCTCAGTCCTGTAAGTTTATGGTTGGTTTTGACCCACTCTGGATAAATTAATAGACTCATAGAATGGTTTGGGATGGAAGGGACCTTGAAACTCATCTCATTCCACCCCCCCCTGCCATGGGCAGGGACACTTTCCACTGGCCCAGGTTCCTCAGATCCCCATCCAGCTTCTTCCCTGCAGAGAAACCAGTCACTCCTGCGGGCCAGTGTCCTTGTTCATCCCACTGCAGTATCCCAGTGATCTCTCTGCTTTTTGTCCTTGTCACCTTGAGCTCTGCTTTCCCAGAGACCCCACTAGCCTTTGGGTCACGCTGGATCTTTCCCACACTTTATTTTTCGGGAGCCAAATGCCTTGTGAACCCAACACAAGGCTCAGAACCTTCAAAAATTGATGTTCCTGCTGCATGCAAGGCAGAAACAGACTGAAAATAGGACATTGCACCTTCTGTGCTCCCTGTCTTTGGCCCCTCTGACCAGGGGGCCCAGGGAAGCTGTGGCTGCCCCATCCCTGGAAGTGTCCAAGGCCAGGTTGGAGCACCCTGGGCTAGCGGAAGGTGTCCCTGCCCATGGCAGAGGGTGGCACTGAACGGCCTTTAAGGTCCCTTCCAACCCAAACCACTCTGGGATTCTTTGCCTCTTTTCAACCCCTGCCTTCAAAATCCCGGTTAAAACTCCCCTTTGCTGCCCTGATGGGGTTTTTATGCCCTGAAAAGTGATTTAATGCAACATACCACTGTCTTCAGACCCATGGGCTGTGCAGCACCTTATCTGCTTTGTTTACTGCCAAAAATAAGCGTATCTTGCCGTTGGCTCCTGATAGCTGCACGGAGCTGAAGTGGTTGTGGGGGAGCCTGCTGGGCTCTGTTCTACCTCCTCTGCCCTCAGCAGGAATCAGTTTTAAATTAAAAACACTGTGATAGCTAATGAGAGTCGGTGTGAACTCTGTTTCTGGGAAATCGTTTTAAAAAAAAGTAGGAATTTTACTGCTAAATACAAAATTTAGGATCTGGAGCCTCTGAGATGGGAGGGAGGTGCAGCTCAGGCTGGTTTTGCAGACGCTTTGGGTTCACAAGGTGAGAAGGTGGGGAGACATATAACATATATATGGTGGAGAAAGGCAGACTACACATTTAGGTTTATTAACTTGCCATTGTAGCACCTCCTGCCTGGGAGGTTATGAACAAACCTCCTGTTGATCTGATGCCTTTGGAAAAGAATTCCCATCCAGCGTGTAGTGTTGGTAAGTCCTGAGCCCCCACATCCCACTCCGCGCTTGGCTTTGGGATGGACCCTTGAGGAGCAGTCCTGACCCACCTTTTCACCACAGCCTCTCCCACTCTGATGGGGTTTTTTTTCCCCTCTCCTCCTGTGGCCCAGGCGAGTCCCTAAAACGCTGCCCTTTTGCCTCTGTCCTGCGGGAAACTTAATCTCGCCGGTAAATGACACCCAGAGCTATTTTGGAGCTGGGCTGCAGAGTGGAAAGCGAAGCACGTCAGCGATTCGCCTGGAGGAGGACAACCCAGGGGAGGGGTGGGCAGGGGGTGGCACAGCCTAACCCTGGCCACCGAAGCCACTGCTTGGGGGGACTTGGGGGGGACCTCCTGCAGCACGTCCCTGCCGTCTCTGGGGTTTCTGTTTTATTTTCCTGGAGGGGGAAGCGGAGGAACCCCAAACCAACATGGTGTCCCCATGTCCTCTGCTCCCCTCTGCCCTCTCCCCCCTTCTTTCATCTCAGTAGGAAGCAGCTTTGTCTTCCCCTGCCCCGAGCTTTGCTCTCCTCAGACTCCCACCAGACTCCAGGTAAGACCTAAAGGTTCCGGCTAAGGACGAGTGGGTTTGGGGGATGCTGATTTCCAGCTCCTTTGGAACTGAGGGAGGGCTGAGGTGGTTTCTGGGCCACGCTGGAGCGTGCCTTGCTTTATGGAAACACATTTGGGGATGGAGCTGAAGGCGCAGGGAGTAAATCCCATCCTTTCCCTGCTCCGAACCAAACGCGGGTCGTTTCGCTTCGTTACCCTTGGCCCTGTAATCACAAGAACAAAGATCAGCCTTCCAGAGGAGAGGAGGAAAGGGAGGAAAACCGGGTTTAAAGCTGTTAATTCTGCTTGATACGTTTCGTCCCCAAACCGGAGGCTGGAGAACGTGCGGTTCCTTTGGAGAGGTGGCAGCCGGGAGCACTTTGAAAAGTTTTTATTTGCAGGGCAAAATCTCAGTGCTGCTTTTCTCTTCAACCAGGGCTTTTCCCCCCCTCCGGGTTCCCGTCCAGTGTCAGCACAATTTGCTCTGCAAACCTGCCCCCAGTCCTCCTGCCCTCTCTCCAAATGGCTCTTCTGAGGGCGATGGGTAGAGATGGAGCCCGACAGCTGAGGCTATTTCGGGCCCTCCAGCTCAATGGGCTGGAGTGACTGTAATGACAATGACGTCCACTTGTTAAAATACAAGGGCTTATATAGGAGCCGCTGCTGGTTGTCACCGGGGGAATTCTTTGTCCCTGTGGGAGCCGTGATCCTGTGGCTCCCTCGTGTAGGAAACCACACGTGTTAAAACTGGACCATTTCTAGCTCTGTGAGCCTGGGGGTTTTTTTGGGATTCTGCTCCTCTCAAGGGCTGCGTGTAAAGCCAAGCCCAGCCGGGTGAAATTTGTGATGAGACTGGCCGAATTTAAACCCCTCTTCTTCTGTCCCCTGGGTTTTGGTGTTCTCCCTCCATTTCCCTCCTGCATTCTCGCCCCCAAGGGAGCAGGAATGAGCATCGCTGTGTGCCTGGTGCTTCAGCCTTTCTTATTTCAGAGCAGCCTTGTTGCCTTTAGGCTCAGAAAAAGGAGGAAAAGCTGCTGCCGTGGAGCCTTGAGGGGCTGATCTGAGCAGTTTGAGGCCTCTGGAAGTTTCTGGGCTGGTTTTATGGCTCCATTGGGGGGTGGGATCCGAAGCGAAGCCCCCCCATGCTGCAATAAACCCCAAGGCGGATGGAATCCCTTCCCTGCATGGAGCTTCTTGGAGCTGTCGGTGTGTTGTTGGTTGCTGGCCATGTGTTTAAAAGAGGGATGAGCTTTGCAAGCAGTAGGTCTGTTTATAACCAAGAGGAAATACAATATGTGCTTTAACCATATAAATCACTGCAGTGCCTTCAGTCTTCCATATCTTTCAGTAAGTGTGTGCTGCTAATGTGACTGGGAGGTGATTTGACTGTCTTTTGCCCAGTAGCTTTCACAAACCATGTGATTTATTCTTGTTTCCTTTTGGAATTTTCGAAGTGTTTTGACTCTTGCTTGCTGCCAGTCATTGGAAATATCCAGGTTATTGATAAAGGATTAATCAATAGAGGTGAGGCAGGTCCCTTCTGAGTCAGTCGGTGCATATTTAGCCCTGCCCTGAAGGTCAGGGCTGTGAGATGGTCTTGCCTCGAGCTGAGCCTTTTCCCTGAGGGCTTCTCACCATGTTTAACACCATGTCAGCCCCTGACCTGCCCTGAACTTTCCCTTCACATCTCCTGTGGATGTTGGATGGCAGGGAACGCAGGCAAGCCTTGCTCTGGATCCAGTTAGAAGCTCCTTGCAATAGGCTCAGTGTATTGCAGGGTCTCTGTGTCCGACATCTCTGGTGCAGGAGATGGATCCACCATGGAAAGCCCTTCCATCTGCTCATCCAGTGACCTTTGAGCGTGCCAGAATGGGCCGTCCCTCACTGAAGTGGAATTCAGAGTAGCCCAGGCTAAGCCCAGAGTCCCGCTCCTCAGCCCCAGATCCTGTTCCTGCTCCGCTGAAACGGGAATTCTGGGATCTCGGATTAACGTGCTGCTGCAAATCCGTGCTCGCACCTGATTTAGGGTGTTCTGGTGTGCATTTCACCCTCAGAGCACCCTGCCCGCCCTGGTGGCTCCCAGGCACCCACCAGAGCCCCCCTGATGCCCCCAGCCTGCAGCTGACACCGAACCCTTGTGCTGTGTCCAAGCTGTCCATTCCCTGGAAGCAAGAGGGCAGCGGGGTTACTGCTGCTTCCCCTCAGCAGGACTTCAAACATCAAAGCTACTCCACACTTCCCATCTGACCACCCACCAGCTTCCCTCCCCACCCACAGGTTCCATTTCCTGATGTTTTTAGGCAGAACAATACTGTGCAGATGTGTCGTGTAAACTGCAGCAATGCCAGCAGTGCCTTGATTTTTATCTGGGGCTTCTGTTTTAGTGTTCTTTGAAAGCTCAGGATCCAGACACGGGAGGCTCCCTGTGAACTTTGCCCTTCCCATCAGGGAAGGAAGGAAGGAGTGCAAGGCTTAGAAGTTGGCATTGCTTCTAGAAAGTCCAGGAAATATGAGCTCTAAAGGCAAGAAAAATACTGCGAATCAACATTTTTTTGGCTTGGGCAAAGAAAGGGTAAAAGAGGATTGAGAAAAGGAGCAAACCAGGTGTGTGATGGGCCTTAATGTGGCCTTGAGGGAACCTCTGTGCTTCTCATCTTTGTTTGGACTTTGGTGATCTCTTAGGCTTAAGTCTGTCCTCACCTGGGCTTTACATCCCTGAAGTCTTCACTTATGAAGTTGTGCCGCTCATGGCCACCTTTGCCTCAGGAATGTTTCATGAGGTGGATTTCATGGTGCTTTTTGCTCTTTGCCCAGAGTTCTGGTAGACAGGATTCCATTTCTAACTTCTGGAGTGGAAGGCTTGGACAGAGAATAACCTGCCACCCCTGTCCTCTCATGCCAAAGAGCATCATCATCATCACAGGCTGGTGATGGGTTGGGGGGACAATATGCCATGGGGGGGATGCCTCTGACTTCTCAGAGGTTGTTGAAGGCTTTCCAGGTGCAGATCAGGGTTGATGAAGCAGCATGAAACCCACTCCTCAGCCAGCACAGCACAGGGAATCATCACAGGGAATCATAGGAGGTCAGGAGATGGAGCCGGGCTGGGAGAGCTGGGAATGTTCACCTGGAGAAGAGAAGGCTCCAGGGAGAGCTGGGAGCCCCTTCCAGGGCCTAAAGGGGTTCCAGGAGAGCTGGAGAAGGAGTTGGGACAGGACACAGGGAATGGCTTCCCACTGCCAGAGGGCAGGGATGGATGGGATATTGGGGAGCAACTATTCCCTGTGAGGGTTGAGAGGCCCTGGCACAGGTTGCTCAGAGAAGCTGTGGCTGCCCCAGCATCCCTGGAAGTGTCCAAGGCCAGGTTGAATGGGGCTTGGAGCAACCTGTGCTGGTGGAAGGTGTCCCTGCCCATGGCAGGGGCTGAAAAAAGATGATCTTGAAGGTCCCTTCCAACTCGACCCATTCTGGGGTTCTGTGGCACCGCCATCAGGGCTCTCCATCTCCTGCTGAGCTCCACCTCCGACTATTCCAGCAGGAACTGGAGAATTCTGTGGCTGTTCCCACTGCAGGGGACTTGTTTGCTTGTCCATAGGGAAGCAGGTGTTGGGCAGAGACTGGCAGTGGAGGGGACAGTCGGCCTTGCCTGGGTGCATGGCCGAGTTTAGCTCCTGGGCAGTGATTTATCTGCATTATCTGACAGGTCTGTGCAGTTCTGCCTCTCTGCCCCAAACACGAACCAGCGAAAAACTGAATGAGTAACAACAGCACTGAAATCACCAGCGCCTCCAGTTTTCCTTCGGCCGGCTCAGAAATTCCCCAGATGGGAATGTGATCTCTGCTGCAAATGATTAATCACAGAGGGATTACAGGGAGAAACACGACACTGGCAAATGTCTGAGATTTATTGGGAAGGGCATCTGCATTGACTAGGTTTATTCATGCCTTGTTGTCGGTGCTGGCACTTCCAAGGGAACCGTCCTGGCACTTGCAGAGAGTTATTATTAATTTTTTTTAACTTCAAGAGTTACTGGATTTTTTTAAAATTTGAACATATGAATAACCTAAATTAATGTAATTATTTCTTAAGTTGACTGACAAGTTACAAAGCTGATTAACAAATTGCACCGTAGAAATAGTAAATCTTGTCCTTTTAGTATGTTAAGTCTGTTCTCTCCTTACTCCTAAATCTAATTATCAGCATAATCCAACAGGATGGATTTTATGCCATTTAAAATTATAAAATGTAATTTATCTGGTGCAGCCTGTCTGGCCTGGTAGATGTGTTAGATACTTATTGCAGCCTCATCCTTGCCACAGGTTAGGATTTCATGCCTGTTACTGGATTTCATGCTCTCAACACCCATAAAACAAGGGGTTTGCCCCTTTTTTCAGGCAGGGACTGAAGATACAACAGTTTGAGTGTCTTTCTCATATTTATATAAGTCGATAGCAGAGCAAAGAATCAACTGTGCTTTTCTTTCTGACAATGATAGAAACAAATCTCAGAAGTAGCGATGAGCCTGCACTGGTTTCCCTCATCCCTGGATTTTCTTCTGGATCCTGACGAACCATAATGGTGTGAGGGCACATGGTGAAAGCTGGGAGAGGTGTGGGTTACACCAGGGAATGTGGGGTCTTCACCCTGCCCTGGGAGCTCTGGGGACTCATATCTCGTCTCTGACAGAGAGAAGTGAGTTGCAAACACCAGGCAAGTGTGTGGGAGCACCAGGAGAGGGAGGCTGGGCCTTGAGGCCACTGGAAAGAAGCATCTTAGATGGCTTTGGAGCATCAATCTGGTTGAGGAGCAAAAGCACCTGGTGCAGCAGCTTCCCTGTGTTTTGGCTGCTTTTGACTACCAGAGGTTCCAGGGAGCAGCCAGGGTGGTTTTGGGCACTGCTCGGTGTAGAAAGTAGGGGAGGAGGATGCACAAGAGCTTTAGGAAGTGAGCAGCATTCCTGCTCGTGTAAGAGCCAGGCTTCGAGAGCTCTCACCGTGTTCCCGCAGAGCAGAGCTCTCCTCCAAGTGTGGATGCATCTCCTGGGGGCCAGGTGAGGGAAAGAAAAGTGGTTTGTTGTTGGCAGGTCCCTGGCTGGCCAAGCAGGCACCTCATGTTTGTGGCCATCTCCATGTTATGCAGAGCCTAGTTTGATGGAGAAGGGAAGCAACTTTATATATATATATTTTTTTTGCTCTTTTTGACGTTGTGGATTTGAATCTGAAATGAGTGAGAGTGACAGATCTATCAGAGACAGCCAGAAACCCAGGAAGGATAGGACATGAAGATAAATCCAAGTGCAGCCAGAAATCCAAGTCAATGGCAATGAAAGATTAGGACACGAGCTCCGAGTCTGTGTTTTGGTTGTTAATTTTTAATTAATGTAGTGAATGGTACTGCTGGGCTCTCCAGAGATGAGCCTGAACCTCAGCGTCCCCTTCTGAACGCTGAAATGGTCCTTCCCCAAATTAGCAGAAGACTCTGATTGTCAATCAGTTGACTTCAGTGGAAATTTCCACCGACTCCAGTGTACTTTGGCTCCAGCCCCAGGCTCCTATCTGTGTCTTCAAACCATTCATGCAGCTTCTCTGCCTGCAGCTTTGCAGGTGTTTATGGAAACCACATTTGAAAGCTCAAGTGGGGGCAGAGGTTGAAGGGGGTAAGAGGGACTAAAGAAATGCAAACCGCTCCACTGATTTCTAGACCAGTTTGAGACAAAGAGAAACAGAGTTGTGTGTTCACTGCAATTAGCACTGAAGGTGGCCCGTTAACAGAAAGTTAGCTGGTCTTGGCACTAATGACTTCGGGTCAATCATTCTTTACCCTCTTAGTGTTTATTAAAAAATTATTTCCCCCCATTACTTCTTTTCCTCTCTCAGACTGAGTATTTGAAACCATTTTCTTTAATCTCTAAAGATTTGCGGTGGGATAATGAAATTTGCTTCATGCCAGGAATCAAAAGCAAATGAAATGAGTTTAGAAAGGATCAGTCTCATCCAAAGGGAAAAGTCTTTGACTGCTTCTTGTCGTTTCATGTGTTCTTGGGAATGAGAGAGACAAGACAGGACAGGACATGGTGTATTTTTCCTGTTAAATATAGAAAGAAGACTATGGTTGGTTTTGCCTTAGATATATGACCCAAACGAAGTCGGAAGTTTGGCTCAACAATCCCATCTTCAATGATAATAGTGATCACAGAATCACAGAATATCCTGAGTTGAAAGGAACCCACAAGGATCATCAAGTCCAGCTCCTGGCTCTGCACAGGCACCCCAAGAATCCCACCATGTGCCTGAGGGCATTGCCCAAAAGCTTCGTGAGCTCTTATTGCAAATACCATTTGGTATTTTTGTGACCACTTTCCCAGTTTTTAGTTTTAATGGTAATTCATGTATTTCAATCCCCTGCAGAGTAACTGGAATGAAAATTGTAATCTGATATTAATGTTCATGCCTGATTTGCCATATACCTCAGCAAGTGCATTGTCATATATACACCGTGAACATAATTATTTCATAGTAATTATCAAGACCGTCCCTGTCTTGATGTGAAGAAACGGGAGGGGAGCCAAGAAAGAGGGGAAAGAAGTGATTTTTCCCAAGGTCTTGCAGCAGGCTGGTCCACTCTCCCCCCTCTGCTGCCGTCAGTGATTTGCACATTGACATTAATGTACTGACAGGAGCTGGAGGAGGATGGAAAAAATGGTGATTTAAGAAATGAAAGCAGGTTTTTTGGCCTGTTCCTCCTGATTCCTGCAGGAGCTGGGGGGGGGATTGTGAGAGCACCTGCCATTGGGTGAGAGAGTGGGTGGATGTGTGGCCAGCGGGGAAGCCAAACTGCTGGAGGATTAAGAAGGATATTTCTGTCTCGGTGACTGGTTTTTTTTTCCTTTCTGAGCTACAGCACACAGAGCCCTGCTCCTTTGGCTTTTTGTGGCACTTTGAAGGTGGAAAAGCACAGGTGTGAGAGCAGAACTGTGGTCACCCCCAAGTAGGAGCATTCCTAAAACTCAGACTAGAGAGCTGCACGAGCTTTTCAGGACAGGGATGTCTGGAATCATGAGGCCAGAGATAAAACAGCTTGGAGAGAAATGGTGCACTCAAGTCTCCTGAGCAGGACTTGAGCAACCTGGTCTCGTGGGTGATATCCCTGCCCATGGCAGGGGGGCTGGAAATACTTGGTCTTTAAGGTGCCTTCCAACCCAATTATTCCATGATTCTTTGACTTCCAGAGAGGCTTGGGGCTGGGAAGCTCAGTTTCCTTACAGAGCACCATCATCAGGTCTAATCCTGCTCCCAGGGAGAGTCAGCTTTTTTTCATTCCTGCAAGCATAAAAGAATCATAGAATGGGTTGGGTTGGAAGGCGCCTTAAAGGTCATCTTGTTCCACCCCCTGCCAGGGGCAGGGACACCTTCCACTGGACCAAGTTGTTCCAAGAAGCCCATCCAACCTGACCTTGAACACTTCCAGAGATGGGGAGTCCACAACCTTTCTGGGCAATCTGTGCCAGGGCCTCACTCCCCCTCTCCCCACCTCCCCCGTGAAGAATTTCTTCCAAATGTCTTATCTAAATCTGCTCTCTTCCCATTTAAAGCCATTCCCCCTTGTCCTGTCTCTCCAAACCTTTCTAAATAGTCTTTCTCCATCTTTCTTGTAAGTCCCTTAAAGTACCGAAGGCCACAATTAGGTCACCCCAAAACCTTCTCTTCCTTCTCAGGGGGGCTGTGTGTAATCTATAGGTGCTCATTGTCTGCCGTCACCACCCCAGTAGCTGTAACTTGCCAGTTGTGTTGGAGAGAAACAGGGAATAAAGAGAAATATCATCAATAATACGAAAGGCACGCCTGGGTGACCTGCTAAAGGCAGGACCCTACAGAGAGGGGGTTTTGTAAGGTCTGTGAGAATGTGGCTCAGGAAACAAGGCGTAGGAATGGGTAATGACCAGAGACGGCAAGAGGAGAGACGGGGCAGGCTGTAGAAACAAAAATAATAAAAAAATAATAAAAAAGTCTAGGAGAAAGAGAAATATTGGAAAAATTCTGCCTTGTGAGGCCCTGGCACAGGTTGCCCAGAGAAGCTGCGGCTGCCCCATCCCTGGAAGTGTCCAAGGCCAGGTTGGAGTTGGAGCAGCAGCATGTTAACCTCAAATGTAAGAAATCTTCAGGACCAAAACCATTTCTTCTCACCCACAGTAAGGAGGACATTGAAAACGTGGTTGTTCCAAGACCACAAAGGTCCCAATACCACGGGAGTGCAGCGACTCTTTGCCTGCACCCTTTGCTCTCTGCTGACGTTTCTGCTTCTCCCTCTCTAGGAAGGAAGCCACGATGGATTTCAGCTCTCTCAGCGGCGTCCCCCGGTTCCTGACCCGGCCCAAAGCCTTCATGGTGTCTGTGGGGAAGGATGCCACCTTGAGCTGCCAGATCATTGGGAACCCCATCCCTGTTGTGAGCTGGGAAAAGGATAAACTTCCAGTCCAGTCTGGGGGCAGGTTTAAGACCACGGAGGACGGGGATCTCTATCGGCTGACCATCTACGACCTGAGCCTGGAGGACAGCGGCCAATACATCTGCCGGGCCAAGAACACCATCGGGGAAGCCTTCGCCGCCGTCAGCATCAAAGTGGGCGAGGAGACCACAGTGACGGAGTCAGCCCCTTACTTCATCCAGAAGCCCTCCAACATCAAGGTGACGCTGGGAGAAGATGCCATGTTCAAGTGCAAAGTGCAGGGCAGCCCCCCGCTCTCGGTGAACTGGGAGAAGGACGGGAGGTACCTGCGCAACCAGGCGGATGCCGGGCGCTTCCAGATCGAGTCTGCGGGCGAGTCCAACGCCCTCACCATCCAGTGTGCCCGCCTGGGGGACAGCGGCACCTACACGTGCCGGGCGGAGAACCTCATCGGCTCCGCCAGCGCCTCGGCCGCGCTGGTGGTGGAAACACACGGCTCTTCCAACCCGGGCAGCACCAACTTCGACTCCAGCTGCGGGAAGACGGCGTCCTTGTTGTCCCACTTGCAGAAGAGGCGGGAGGAGATCAGGAAGACGGACTTCTCCCACGGGACTTTTGACTCCACCTCTGCCCAGCCCTACTCGGCGGCAGAAGGGCTGGCTGGCATCGGCTACGGGCTCTCCCGGGACTACGAGCGGGCCATGGGACTTGCCAAGGGGGCTCGGAATGCCACGTTCGGGGCACTGACACGCACGTGCAGCGTCACGGAGGGCAAACATGCCAAGCTGAGCTGCTACGTGACCGGGGAGCCCAAACCGGTGATCGTGTGGAAGAAGGACAATGAGGTCATTACGGAGGGCAGGCGGCACGTCATCTACGAGGACGACCAGGAGAACTTTGTGCTGAAGATCCTCTTCTGCAAGCAGGTGGACAATGGGCTGTACACCTGTACGGCCTCCAACCTGGCAGGGCAGACCTACAGCTCTGTGCTTGTCACCGTCAAAGGTGGGTGCTTGTGTTTCTCAAGCCCCTGAGGAGGCAACCTCAAAGGGAGCAAAAGTGCCACCAAACTGCTGCAGAGGAGTGGGGTAGATGAGGACAAAGCCCTCCAGGTGTTATGGGCTGGAATAGGTGACCTGGGCAGAGAGTCCTATCACTGGGAGTTTTTTAGGAAGGGCATTAAAGAGGTGCCAGTCAGGGATGGGTGATGTAGAGCTGGCAGGTTGTGGAGCAGCTGGAGCCAACCAGATCTCTAAAGCTCCTGTCAGTCCTAGTTTTATAGTGACCAAAGAGATTCATTGCCATGCCCTGGATCAGATCTAATGCCCTGTCTTACCCTCCAGGCTTCAGTCACGTCTGGGTTTGTATTCCCCACAGGGTTTACCCAGACTGGAACATGTGCCACTTAGACAGTAGTAGTGGAAACTCCTCCCTGCAAGGCGAGTGTGTCTGGCTGCCTTGGATCCCTTGGGGCACCCACCCCAACTCTAATTACAGTCCATCTCAGCTTTCCTGTACAGTGACCCACCAGCAGCCTTGTTCTTGCCAGGCCTTCACCCTTTTCCCAGCTTGTGTTCCTGGATAGCCTGTGTTCCTTGGTTGCTTCTAGAAAACCTCCTAGGTCCAGGATGCCTCTGTTTGCCTTGGTCAGTGGTGAAGAACTTGCCTTCAGAGGGTCCCTCAACATTGGTGGAGGTCAGACCAAGCTCTGAATGAGAATAAAAATGTGACCTGCAGATTCCATAGAATCACAGAATGGTTTGAGTTGGAAGGGATCTTAAAGATCTACTTCCAACCTCCTCTGCCCAGACACCTTCCACTAGACCAGGTTGCTCCAAGCCCTGTCCAAGCTGGCCTTGGAAATTCCAGGGAGCTCTGAATTTTCAAGCTGCCGTGCCATTTGGCAAGGTGACAGCAGGCAGTTTGCAAGCCAGGCAGCACCTGTGAATGAGCTGCCAGAGCCAAAAGGGTTTGCCACTGTATTGGTAAAACAGATTTTAAGAAGCAGCCAAACAGTTGGTTTTTTTTCCCCCTGGCAGCAAAAGAAATTAGAAATCCAAATAAGTAGGAATTGTGTTCCATGCTCATCTTTAAGACTCTCAGCTTTCATTTGATTTTCTGGTTTCCCTTTTCTGGACCTCTCTCCTCACACAGTCTTTGCCCTCGGTGTGGCTCAGTCCCTGCGTCCATCAGTGACACCTGATCCATGGCACTCGCTGGCACTTGTCCCACCCATTGCTGTCCCCTGGAGGTGCTGAGTGGCTTTGGGAAGGGCATTTGTCCTCTTCCATAAAGCTGGGATTACCTCAGAGCTGAAGACTGATCCTGGCCCTTGGGTGGGCGATCACTTCAAAGGTGGCCCAAGCTCAGCTCCTTGCAAAGACAAACACCCCCTGCTCTTCCTGGGCTTCTTTGTTGATTCTCAATGGGTACAACCTGTTCCAAAGGAGGTGGGGAAAGCATGGGAAGCAGCAGGTCTGGGAGCAAACACCATGGGGAAAAGGTTGTTGATCAATGTCCTTTGTCCAGAGACGCCTGTGAGTCAGAGGGACAAAGTGGAAATGTTTATGGATTGTTTCTTTGTTGCCCTGTGCCACGTTTGGCTTTCTGTCCAGGCCAAGGCTGCCATGGAAAATCTACATGTGTTGGTTATAATTAGGCCCTGATAAATGACTCTCCTTTGTGTCACCAGAAGTTCTTCTCAGCCCTCCCAAGAGAGCTCAGAATGATGCAGCAGCAAAGGGAGCTTTTCATTCTGTTGTCCATGTCACTGGTGGTGCTGTTTGCTCATCTGCTGTCGGGTTTAGGGAGGGAGATGATCTTGCCCCACAACCTTCTTTTTGCTCAGTCATGTAGAAGAGGCTGGACTCTCCAAGCAGCCACCCTTAGAATCAGAGAATCTCGGGATAGCAAAATCAGAGAATCTTGGGAAAGCAGAACCATAGACTCTCCTGAGTGGCAAGGGACCCAGAAGGACCATTGAAGTGCAACTTCTAGCCCAGCATTCTGTCTGTAAGGTGGCTCTTAGCAGTGTGTCAGGGCATAGAAATGGGCACAGGTCAAAGCTCCAGAATTGTAGGATCAGAATGGTTTGGGTTGGAAGGGACCTTAAAGACGATCTCATTCCAACCCCCCTGCCATGGGCAGGGACACCTTCCACTAGACCAGGCAGTTCAAGCTGAGCCTGCGCCTTAAAGATTACTGAACTGGAAAAAAAAGAGATTTTTGAGCCGTTCCTAAATGAGATTTAGTGAATCAGGCTTAAAACTCAAAGGAGAGGCTACAGGGCAGAGAGTCACTCTCCCAGTTAAGGAAAACTGAAACTTGGTTAGATCTAGAAACATGTCTAGAGCAGGGATAAAATCACAGTCCATGCTCTGAGCTGTAAAAGAAGCTGGAAAATTCTTCCCAACAAACCAAAGAGTGGAGAGGGTGGGAGGAACATGAATAACCAGCTTAGGTTTCCTGAAGGCTTTGGAAATTTCCCTAGGCCTGTAAAGTTAGTAAGAACAGCACTCAGGTCTCCATCCTGGGCCAAGCAATGCTCATCAGAGTCCCTGAATAAAGCCATCAGATACTGTATGGGAAGGTTAAGGGTTGCCAGCCAAAGAGGGAAAACCAGGTTGGTGCTCAGGCCACTTCCCTCTGCCTCCGATCCGATGTGATTTTGGGTCATCACTGTCATGGCACTCACGTTAGAGATCTGAAGGAGAATTGCCACTTGAGAAACGTGGAGTTAGAAAGGAAATTTGGAAAACGTGGGAACTAGGAAGAACAGAGGCACAGGATGGTGGAAGCCGGTCCAGTCACCTTTAGACAGCTCCTGTTGGGAGGATTTTCCACATTTTTACTCTCTCTGGGTCATTTTTATTAGGCAGAGGGAAAACTTGCCTCTGGAATAATAAATGGAGCGCCTGTGGGAATGTCAGCAATAAGCAAGAGGAAATGTAGGTGAGTGAGAAAGCAAGGTCCAAGAGACAGATATGCCTTGAGAAGGTTAGGAAAACAGTGGCTTCTCTGCAGGCTGCACCTATTCTTAGCAAAATATGTGTTAGCAGGGTTTACTTCTTAAAAATAACATCATTTTACTGCCAGTTTGCTTGTTGTGGACCAAACAAAAAAACCTGTGACACCCTGGAGAAACATCTCCTCAAGACAAGGAGCCAAACTCATCCCTGAGCTGTTTTCTTGCAGTTTCCTGCTAATTCCATGGGCTGCTCTGGCTCTGTGCTCCCTCAGGGTTTTGCTTTGCTGTGTCTGCCTTTTATTTTTCTCAGTAGCCAGGTTTTTGCAGATTTCTTATTTTATTTCTTATTTTCTTTGCCTCTCTCTGGCCTGGGCAGGGGGCTGGTTGTGGACCAGATGAATTTGGATGCCTACTCTTGAGAGACCTGGGGTTCTGCTGTAGACCCCTGACCAAAATTAGCTCCGTCATACCAGGTACATGCTAGAGCATGAAGATACGTTCAGGAGAAGGAGGCTGGTGGGTTTTGAAGCCACTGGAACACCTCCAAAGCAGAAAAAGGAGTGAACTGGGTGCACCCCAGGCTTCAGTTCAGTTTATCAGCTGCTGTCTCTCTGACGCTCCGTTCAGAGTGAGATTGTGCATATGTCAGTAGGACAAGAGCAAAGTTGTTTTCAGAGGATATCTGTGATCCCAAGCTGCCAAAGATAGCCTTGTCCTGACTCTCCCTGGCTGGGAGAGCAGTGCTGTTGCTGCCACACATGTGGAAGAGTCAACCACCCCTTCTGTGTTTGTACATTTAGGAGCTTTTTCCTGGAATAGCTTTTTTTTTCTTTTTTTTTTTTTTCCCCCCCACCTTAGGTACTGCTTAGTGACTGTAAAGGGAGAGGGGTTAATGATATGGCCAGTTGCTCCAAGGATGGGAGAACACTTGTGAGCTTCTCAGGTGCTTCTCAGATTTCTTTTTGGCCCTTGCACGTTCTGTGTTCCCACTGACAGCTCCAGTCCCGCTCCTGTCTCAGCCAGCACCACTGCCTCCAGCTCCTGGAGCCTGCATCCTTCTGGTCAAAGCCTTCTCTGTCTCATGGAATCCCAGAATGGTTTGGGTTGGGAGGGAACTTAAAAGTCATCTTCTTCCAGCCCCCTGCCATGGGCAGAGACACCTCCCACTAGCCCAGGTTGCTCCAAGCCCAGTCCAACCTGGTTTTGAACAGTTCCAGGGATGTGGCCTTCACAGCTGCTCTGGAAAACCTCTGCCAGGGTCTCACCATGCTCACAGGGAAGAATTTCCTCCAAATACCCCACCCAACCCTGCCCTCTGGCAGTGTGAAGCCGTTCCCTGTTGTCCCACCACTTCATGCCCTTGTCCAAAGTCCCTCTCAGGATCCCTTGTATCCTCCTTATGTAGTGGAAGGTGCTCTAAGGATCCTCTTGCTTGTCCTGTTTTGATCCCCCTGAATGGAAGCCTGAATGGGTGTTTCCAGAGGGGATACTTGGGATTGCAGGGCAGGAGTCTGAGTTTCCTGTCGGATAAAATAAAAAGGACAATTACAACATGGAGTGTGGGCAAGGCAGGTCTGCGTAACCAGGGCTGGAGGCTTTTCAAGGCAAGACTTTGACTTGCCTTAAACTGAGCTGCATTGAGGCAAAACATTTCTTAAAGAAATGATCAAGCTGATGTGGTGGGTGAGTGTCATCTTCCTGTTCCTGAACATCCTGGTTTTAATCTTAGGAGAATGACCAAGGCCATTGATAACATTGCTCCCTTCAGATGTCCTGTTAAGCCTTTAGAGTTTGATGTCTTATTTAAACAGAAAAAGGGCAGGTTTCTGTTAGATATTAGGAAGAAATGCTTTGCTGTGAGGGTGGTGAGGCAGAATGGAGTCACAAAAACCAGCTGGGAGCTGGAGTAGTCATTATTGGAAGGGGAGGGTACATATCAAGACAGGATCTCTTGAAGAATGACTGGCGAAGTATCAGCATTGGCTAATCCAAGTCTGTGACCTGACTGTGGCACCAGTCCCGTGGCTGTGGCCACCAGCTGTCCTTCAGTCCAGCTCCCCTTTCTCCACTTTAGGGCTGGGGTATTGGGATGATGTCACAGCGCAGCTGTCACTGGAATTGAGCATGGCTCAGCTCATCAAATGAGCTCCCTCGCTGTCCTGCAGCTGTTTGGTGTCTTTGATCCCCTCTCTGGGTTCTCCCTAAGCCAGAGCTCTGCAGCCCTAGTGCTCGAGGGAGGCAGAGGCAGCTGGGGAGACTTGGGCTCATTCTCTGGTGCTTTGATTGCCTTTGACAAAAGCTGGTGCAGGGTCTTTGGTGCTGGTGGAGAGCACAGAAAACTCCTCCCTCAGTTACTTCTGTGTTTCCCCCCCATCAGTCCTGTGCTCAGACACCTCCCATCTTTCACATCGCTCTGCTGAGTTAATTTCTGCTGCAGGACCCCCAAAACATTGGTTCTTGCACCAGCTGGCCATCTCAGCTGCTCACACTCACCCAGAGCTGCTGTCCTGTGCCCTCTCCCATGACCAAATTGTTTGTTATTGACCCAACAAGGATCACTTTTAAGGGCTTTTACTCTAACCTGGCCTTGGACACTTGTGGGATGGGGCAGCCACAGCTTCTCTGGGCAACCTGTGCCAGGGCCTGCCCACCCTCAAAGGGAAGGATTTCCTCCTAAAATCCCATCTAAATGTACTCTCATCACAACCCCTTGTTCCTCCCTCTCTGTTTTCACCCTCTTAAGAACCCACCATACCCTTCAAGGAGAAACTGAGGGATCTCGAAGTGAGGGAGAAGGAGTCTGCCACCTTCCAGTGTGAGGTGCCTGTCCCTAGCACAGAGACATCCTGGTTCAAGGAGGAGACCAAGCTCAGGCAGAGCAAGAAGTACAACATCGAGGAGGAGGGCACGTACCGCCGGCTCACCGTCCAGAACGTCACCGCCGACGATGATGCTGTTTACATCTGCGAGATGAAAGAGGGGAGCAGGACCATTGCAGAGCTGTCTGTCCAAGGTAAGAAGGATTCTTGGTACTCCAGACTGGCCAAATCTTGCCTGCCAATAAGATTGATGCATGAAACTCCAGGCTCGACCTTGTGAATGGAACTTACTCCATCATGTGTGTGTTGAGGGGGAGCAGAGTCCCTTATGGTGTGAGAGGAATCACAGAATATCCGGAGTTGGAAAGGACTCACTGAGATCATTCAGTCCAACTTCTGGCCCTGCACAGACACCCCAACAATCCCACCATATCCCTGAGAGCATTGTCCAAACAGTCCTGGAGATCTGGCAGCCCTGGCGAGCCTGTTCACCCTCTGGGAGAAGAACCTTTTCCTGAGATCCAACCCACTTGCCCCCCAACACAATTTCATGCCATTAAATGAAAAGAATTAGAGATTTGTGTGGTTGGTCAGTGGGTCCCTGGGACTCCTGCCATGGTGTGTCTGGGATATGGGGTCAGAGAGCAGGCACAGATTGAGTTACTGCACAGGATGTGTTGCCTGGTGGGGATCTACACTGAAGGAACCTTCTGAGGTGTCCTGAGCTGTAGCCCAGCACTGTAGACTTCCCTCACCATGATCACAAGCACCAGGTGGGTCCCCTGGCACTGTCACACACATCTTGTCTGGTCTCCAGTGACCACAGTAGTGAATCTTGTCCAAGAATGGTGCTGACCACGTTGGGAAGTGGGTTTAGCAGCTGTGGTTTGTGGTCTGATGTGTGGTGAAGTCAGCACCAGGATGGTTGAAATTGGAAACCAGATCCATGCTCCAGATCTCTGACATCTGGAGATGTTCTCTGGAGTCTGGAAAGGTGATAAGAGAAGGGGATAATGTGGATATTCATGTTCAAGTTTCCTGAGTCTGGTTGTTTCGGAGAAGCAGGTTGTTGCACCTTCCATTAGGTCTAGACCAGCAAAGCTCTGTAAGCGTGTTTGGCCCAGCAGGACAGCTGGTATTTCTTCACTTGTTTGTGCTGCAATGGTATGTTCCATTAAAAAGAGAGTGACTGAGCCAGGTGGAGCTCTCTGCAGGGGAAGGAGGCAGAGCCTTCCTGGGGGAGCCTTGGGAGGAGAAGATTTTGAGAGATTAA
Organism: Sclerurus mexicanus; assembly: GCA_013396755.1. NCBI lineage: Eukaryota > Metazoa > Chordata > Aves > Passeriformes > Furnariidae > Sclerurus > Sclerurus mexicanus. The sequence goes on from VWZF01003861.1 coordinate 132,764, forward strand.
GGAGAATTTGGATTTGGGAGAAGGTGAGAGCATGGCTGAGGGTAAAGGGCTGCAGGGATGGGGACACTGCTGAGGGCAGTAAGGTCAAAGAGGACGATGAGCAGAGAATCAGGTCTTGAATGCCACTGATAGAATCTGTGCCTCGGCTGTTCCCTCATGAAGGAGTTCAGCGTTGCTTCTCATTAAACATCTCGGGGGGATCTGCCTGGGTAAGGGCTCTTCCACCATCCAAAGATTGTTCTGGAGTGAAAGCCAGTCACCCTCTGTCAGCTGGAGTTGTCTCCTGGTACTTTGTCCAATCTTTCCTGTGAACAGTCACATCTTGGAAATTTGAGGTTATTCTAATAAGTGATAATCATCACAGTCACAAATGAATGAAAGGACATCAATTCCACTTGAATTTCTGGGTCGAATCGAAGAAGAAATCTGAGGGGTTTGATGTATTTCCTATTAATTCAGGTGACTGGTGTTTGTCGTCTCGGTTACTTAACTGGCTGGTAACTCTGATGGAGGCAGAACCCCAAAAACAGACAAGAGACCTGTCTGGCTTAAGACTGACCTACTTCAGCAAAGTTTTAATTTGAATTCCCAGCATGTCTGGGTGGTGGGATCTGTATCACTGCCAAATCCGTTCTTGGCAAGGCCACGTACCTTGTGTTTACCCACAGCAGGCTCTGGTGGTGGATGAGAGACATGAGTGACCGCAGTCAAACAAGATTGCCCCTCTCTCTTTGAAGGCCAAAACGAGCCCTTGGGATTATCTGTTCCGGTGACTCAGAGCCTGGGAATTCATGTAGGGATGTCTGCATGGCGCCTGTAATGTTTTGGTTAGGTGTGGGCTAGTCCTGTTTGCAGTTGGGATGGGCCGGTGTTGTCCAAGTCTCTAATCCTGCCATTTGCTGATGGTCGCTGTTTCTCATTTGAAGGGAACATCATCAAAAAGCTTCCAAGAAAGACTGCAGTGTTCCTAAACGACACAGCCACCTTCTGTGTGGAGCTGGAGAAGGACTGCCAGAACATCCGGTGGCTCAAAAACAAAGAAGAAGTGAAGCCCAGTGACCGAATCTCCATCATGCGCTCTGGCAAAGAGCACACCATGACCATCCGAGAGTGCAAGATGGAAGATGCCGGGGAGATTGCCTTCCTGGCTGATGAAAGCAGGACTTCCACCCAGTTCACTGTGACCAGTAAGCTTCACTTTCCTTTGGCCTCAGTGTCTTCCCCAGAGGGCAGGTGCTCCTGGTGTTGTTTGAGGTATCGCCGTGGTAAATTTGTTGTCCAAAGACAGCAGGAGGTTTGATGTCTGCCACAAAAAGCCAACAGCCTGAACATGAGTGTTATGAGGTGTTTTGGAGGGATCATAACACAGAGAGAAGAATTCCAGAGTGGTTTGGGTTGGAAGGGACCTTCAAAATCATCTCATTTCAACTCCCTGTCATGAGCCAGGACATCTTCCACTAGACCAGGTTACTCAGAGCCCCATCCAACCTCACCTTGAACACTTGCAGGGATGGGGAACTCACAACTTCTCTGGGCAAGAGCAGTCCTGGGGAAAAGACATGGCACAAACACATATCTTAGCTGACAGAGTAGTAGCAGAAGGTGCAATGTCCTTGAGGTTGGACCTGAAATGAAATTTTGGTGAAGCTGTCTAATTTTATTTAGCCTTATTTTGGTGACACTGCATTTCCCGGGCTAAATCTGCTTCATTTAAGACAAAACTGCACATGGTTTCTGGCTCTGCTGCAGTTCTGGTCTCTATGTGAACAAATATTCCATTCTAGGGCCAATTTGGGAAGAATGATACTTTTTTTTTTTCTCCCACCACCACCTCCAAACTGCAATCAGTCAGTGGCAAACTAGAATCTTTTATTTAAAGATTAGTAACTGCTGTGTTATCTAAACTTGGCTGGGGCATCCTGATGCCACTGAACTAAAATGAGAAAAAAATTGGTGTCACATTTGGCTCTGTGACAATTTCTGAGGTATTTTGGAAAGCTGTAACATCCGATCAACTCAATGGGAACGACAAAGTTCAATTTGATTTCAGAGTCTGTTCTTTAAGTTATTAAGGAAGTGTTAATTAATGGCACAGAAAAAGGTGAGAAGCTGCTTTGCAGCAAACAGGTATCACTGAAGAAAATATTGCGTTACCATTTCTGGTGGTATAAGGTCAAGAGATCTCCTTCCAGGGCTTAGTACTCAGCTTAATGTTACCCTACTGAGACCTTTGACATCTAGCTCTGCCCAGCAGAGCTCCTGACAGGCTGGTAACTGTGCACCCCAAAACACTTAGGTGGCTATTTATGTAAGGAAGGAAAAGTGAGATTGAGAGCCTTGAGATTTCCTATTTTTACACTTGGTGCATCTCTGACCATCTGCTGGGAGAATCCTGTGTGCTGTGCTCACCTCTTTTTCAAATTAGCTGGGCAAAACTGGTGCTGGCTCTTCAGAGAGCATTTATAACATACACGTAATGTTTGTGTATTATTTGCTCTGTTTTAAAGGTGGATAAGCTGGCCAGGAAGAAGATGAGTTGTCCCAGAGCTCAGTTCTTAGTTTAGGCTCATCCTACAGGCTCCCTCCGCTGTCAGGAATACTTGAGGGTGTGGGATTGTTTCCCCTGTCTCCCACACCTTCTCTGAGCTGGGATGAATTGCTCCGGAGCGTGATGTTCTCCATGGGATTACAGCTGGAGTCTGGTTGACTGATTTAACCCAGACACCTTTCAAATAGCCAAAATTAAATGAAATGAATCCTTTGCCGCATCAGTAGAGGCGTAACTAGAGCATATCAGATAATTCCTGCCCTCTTGGCCCTATCGGTGAATAACCCTGATGGGACTTGAGCCTTTTCTAAAGGGTTCAAAAGGAATGAGAGGGTGAATGTGAATATTCATTATGCAAGTACCTGCAGGGAGAAGTTTGTGGCCTCAGGTACCATAAAATAACCACATCTCCTCAGGTGTAGGGTGGGGACATGCCTTTATGTCATTTGTTTTTGAAGTTAATTCCCCACCCCAAAATCTGGTTCTGCATGAATTAGTAAAACAGAGACCCCCAACAATACTATTAATTAGCCACAATTAAGACAAAGTTACAACACACCTTCTGAGTGGGGATAATATAAAATACAGAAGCAGGACAGATACCCAGATGAAAGAGGCTGCAGAGAAGATCCAAACCTGTGTGACAAAGATCTGAGGTGTCCATAATTTGAAAAGGTTTGAACAACCTGTGGTGGTGGTTTGGCCCATCTTCTGATGAAAATAAGGAAAGGAGTGTTAGTCTGCTTTGCCCAGGAGCTGTGTAGGCAGCAGGGGGGGGTCTGAAGATTTAAGTCTACAAAGTCTTTGTTGACAATTTTAATATTGTGTAGAAATCACATGTTTCTGTGGAGATGTGAGTATTGTAAGTTAAAAGGTGAACTCGATCCCTGGGGTCTCTTACAACCATAATGATTCTATGATCTTTGTGTAATGCAGCCCAAAAGCATCTTCTATCCATTCTCTTGCTTTTCCATCTCACATCAATGTTTTATGGAAGTTTCTTAAGCAGGAGTAACTCTTAGTCCAGCCTAAGCTTTTTTGCTGATGCACAGTGGCTTTTCCACTCTGCCATCAACTTGTTCCTCTGTGACTTTTTTTTCTTGTGCAGCGCCCAAAAAGCCTCCCACCCAACCTCCAGCTGACCCTGTGGTGAAAAATAAAACAGAAACCTCAGTGACACTGGCATGGTCCCCTCCAAAGATGGACCGCCCTATTCCAGTCGACGGATACATCGTGGAACGCAAGAAACTCACCGGCTTCACCTGGGTGAGGTGCCACGAGTCCCACGTCCCTGTCCCCGAGCTCACGGTGAGCAACCTGGCAGAAGAGGCTGATTATCAGTTCAGGGTGTCTGCAGTCAATGCCTACGGGCAGAGCCCCTACCTGGAATTCCCCGGGAGCTTCCACCTCGGTGAGCACCAAACCTGCTGGTTCTCCTGCTTTGTGTCAACCACTGAGCATCCCCAGAGAGGTGGTGGTTGGGTTTCTGTGGTAGGACTTTGAGTGTGTAGAATAGATTCCAATGTTTCACACCAGGCTGTGTGAGAGGCAGAGCTCTCTGCAATGGACCTTAAGCTTATTAAGGCTTCTTCTAGGCTTGATATGAAAGTAAAAATTGAGGTGGAGTTATGATATAATTTTCAATACGTGCATGAGATATCGATCTTGCACCTAGAGGATATTTTTGGGTGGTCATACCATCATGAAATTCAAATTCTAGCCAGTTTCTCCTTAGTCTTGGAGTTAGTAGGAGAAATGTGGGGGTTTACTTTATTTCTAGGGTGCCAGTGAGCCCCTGGAATCATTGGGTGCAATGGCTTTGCTTCTTCCTTTGATTCACTGCACAGACCTCAGGCATGCTGTGTCTTGTTATGGTGTCACTCTTTCCCCTCGCTGTCTGAAAGTGCCCATGTTTTCCAAGAATATCTGCAAGTGGCTAGTAGGGATGTCGAGAAGTGACTCCTTAGGATCCTTCTGAAAACTGAATTGTACTGGTTAATAAATAAATAACACACTTGTAGGGAAACCTGGGTGTTTCTGACTTATGCCTTTGTGTATCTTGGGGATAAAAAAAAAAAATCAGTAAAATATGCCTGTTCTTTCCCTGAAATAAACAGGATTTACCCTAACTCCAGACATCAGTTACTTGGAGACCAACCATGCATTATATTCAGTGCATTCAAATTATATAGGACTGCATGATTTTATTCTCATGCCTTGTTTACCCTGATATCTTCGTTCTCAGGCTGCACTATCCTCCAGCAGGGCTGTCTTGTGTTTTGTTCTCAGAGATGTGTGTTGTTGTTCTTCCCTAGAACCAGTGCTGGCTGTGAAAAGCCCCCTGACAACAGCAGAAGTTGTCCCTGGAGGGGATGCCCTGTTTACTGTTGACCTCACCAAGACGTGCTCTGGCACTTGGTACCTTAATGGTAAAGAATTACATGCAAGTGAGACCTACATCATGAAGAGAACCCAAACCACTCACACCCTGATCATAAAGAATGTCACCAAAAAGGACGATGGAGCAGAAGTCAAATTTGTTGCCAATAATGTTGACACCAGCACCAAGATGAGAGTGAAAGGTATTTATTTTCATCAGTGTCCTTCCCTCTTCCAGTGTTGCTGGGACTTGATGGTTAGAACTGGGGCTGGAGGCTTTCATTGATGCCTGGGCTGTGGGAAATAGCTGAAATTGCTTTATGTGAACTAATGTGGGTCCTGAGAATGAGTGACCTCACCATGATAGCTCAGGGTGAGTCCATCTAGACAGCTGCTGGTATCAGAATCTGCTCCTGAATGTCTGTCATTCGCAACCATCAGTCAGTGCACTCTGTCACCAAATCTACCACTGAGTCACCTTAAAGTGGGCATTTCAGCTCCAGGTTCCCCTGGACTTTCTGACTAGTAGCCTTTCAAAAGTAGAGGAGCATTAATTACTAACAAAGCTTTTTCTTGGAGGTCTTTTGGTCCGCTCTGTGTGTGATGTACGAGTTAGTATCATGCAAATTGATTTAAGAACAAAGGTTGGGTGCTTCCTTTATGAAATGACAGTAACATCTATATCTACCCACACTGCCTGGCAATAGACATTGATTCTGGGAGGGTGTGTTTGAATTTGGGTGAAAATCTCTGCAGGAGCATGTTTGGAGTGTTATTAATCAATAGAAAATGTGGTGTTTGGGTTTGGTTTTTTTCCTTAATGACTCTGGCAATGAAAAACAGATCAAGTTTTCTGGCCTGTAAAAAAAAAAAAGCTCAGTATTGACATGAGTGTGAGGGCAGGAACAGGATTTAATGCCTTCACAGAGTAAGCATAGTCACATCAGGGACAAGACACCTCAATATGACTTGAACCAACAAAACCTTTTGTCCTGGTAGGTGCTGCAGTGAGATTTACCAACAAGAGCAAAGATGTAGAAAAGGTCTCAGCTCGGCTGCGGGAGGAAGCCAAACTCCAGGCTGAGCTTTCAGATACAGAGGCTGCAGTGAAGTGGATGAAAGATGGGAAAGAGCTCCAGGCCAGTGAAAAATATGAGCTTCAGACCGTGGGGAAGAGGCACATCCTGAAAATCCGCAACACTTGTGCAGAGGATGCTGGAGTCTATGAGTGCACCTGTGAAGGGGATAAGATGCTCTATCAGCTTTCAGTGAAAGGTATGTCACTGTCTGGGGTGCCCAATGGCTTCTTCCTGCCCTAAACTAATGGAGTCATCAAGGGATGCAAAGGGAATGCTCCGGAGGGAGTTGTGGTAATTCCCCACCAGCATCCCGCCCTGACAGTATTTGTGGTCCTGGAGCAGAACTGGGCAGTGAATGCAAGATACAGCCCTGGATATCCGTGGTGGGAGCGGTGCTTTCCCTTGGTATTCCGTGGCAACTCTGTTATTTCAGGAACTTGAGTGGTGCATAGGGAAAAGGTGCTCTTGGGATGGAGAAATTCAGCCACATGGTCTCATGTGTGCCCTGCACAGACGAGGCACTGGAGAGAGAGGTCAGCTCTGGCTGAAGTTCCAGTGAGCCACGATCATCTTGGCATTGTGGGATCTCTTTTGTTGTTACTTCACTGAGGAACGCTTTGGTTTGTTTTCTGTCAATACAGAGGTCTTTCCAGGGCACACTGGGTGGCTTGGCTCGTTCCTGTCTGCAGGGTGTTCAAGTGAAGGGCTCTGTAGAACAAACAGCAAAATGGCATTTCCTTTTGGTGTTTCTTGCTGGTTAGATTTGAACCAGCACTGTTTTACAGCTGCCCCGTTTTGTGGGCTGTTCTTGCTTCCATGGCAAGCCCTGCCCTTACCCTGAAACCAACATCATTAAGTCTCTGCCTTGCAAGCCTTCCCCTCTGTGCAAGCTTTTATGAACTACTTCATAGGAGAGTTTCCTCTTCCTTGAAGGGGACCAGGTTTGGGCTAGAAAGCCCCAGTGTATCCCCAAACTGTTCCTCATAGGGATGATTCAGGTGTCTGCTGAGGTTTGTATTATACAACCTGACTCCAGGACAGTCTGAACATCATTTGGGGTGAGTTCAGTGTGTATTTTGCTTTGAACTGGCAAGTTTGCCCTGTAGAGCCATTTGATTTCCAGGTCCTGTCCCATAAGTCACCCCTCACCTTCTTCCCAGCAATGATCCCACTGTTTCTACACGGGACGAGTTTGAGGTGCTTTGTCATCATGTTCTGCTGGCATCTCACCCTCCTTGGTCTCTGTAGAAACAACAAAGCCCCAGGGAAATGTTTGGTTTTTTTTTTCACATTTGGCAACTTGCCTGGTTATTGTCAAAGAGCAACCTCTAGAGTGAGCTAAAAAAGGTAATATAAAAATATGACTGAATCTATAGAGAGAGGAATTTGTCTACGCTTGGCACCTGCTCTCAATTTTGGTTTTCTTCTCTCTCCCTCTGCACCTTTAGCTTTGCTTCTCATGCTGACAGCTCTACCCACAGATTTGATTGAATTAGTTGATGGCTGTTTCCATGTGCCTTTCACTGTTATGTGACTACCAAAGGAGGAATCACTGTTATTATTGTAAAATCTGTGCTGATAGGCTGTAACAACACGTTGTCCACGGCCTGATTTCTGGAACCCCCCCTTTGCTCTGGCTCGGTATTTTCCCTTTCCTCATCACCACCTTTTGCCTGTCCCTGCTGTAAATGAGCCCTGGGGAGCTGGCGGGTCCCTTGAGGAGCAGCTCAGCTGCATCTGCCACACGGGCATCACGTGGCTGCCCCGAGGCCACTGTGCCGAGCCACGGCCACTGTGTCACTGGCTGGGCCTCCTGCCCAAAAGCAGCCACAAAATGCCCTTGCCATCCATCACTGGAGTCCCTGCACTGCCATGAGGCTTCACATGCCCGGCAGCTCCCACATGTGACCTGCTGAGGTGACAAGGGGCATCTGAGACATCTCCTCTGGCTGCTGGGGTTGTGTTTGTTCGCTCCAGTTTTCCGAGGGAGTGAAAGGTGCATGGATGAACCCCTGTCCCTCTTCTTGACCCTCCAAATTTTAACCCGTGGGCTGAGTTCTGGTGGTTGTGGTGGAGGAGAAGGGGTCTCAGCGGTGTTTGGTCCCCGCAGGGTTCATTGGATAGAGGGAGGACTGTGGTGGGTTTTGGCTGAAGGGAAAACTCCACTATTATGAGTCGTCAGAGAAACAAGTGGAAACAGAGTCCCCAAGAAAAAGCAGTAAAAGGAAAGGAGGTTTCCCCTGATTTAAGTGCTTCTGGTGTGACCTTTTTACCTATAGGTATTTCTTTAAGTAAGCAACCTGAATAAACCCTGGACAAACAGGGCTGATGGAGACCTAGGGAGGTGAAATGCAAGTTCCTGTCCCTGCCAGAGCTGGGGCTGAGCTGGGCACCATGAGGACCAGAGCTAAAGAGAGCCCTGATTGCACAGCCACACCATTCCCCCTCCCTTTCCCCTTTCCCGAGGGAACACATAATCCAAGCTTTGATTTTCAGTAGCTTTGGCTGCACAGTCCCAAAAAAGGGACTCCGCTGTGTGGGTTGTTTTAAAATAATATGTTAAAAAGATGTTTGAAAATTAAAGCCATTATCTCAACTAGGATGGGACTGTGGTTTCAGGGTCACATTCTTAGCTTGGATATCGGTGCGGGTTTGAATCTTTTGCTTTGAGGCATTTGGTGACTCAGTTATTTCACTACATGTTAATATGATGCCAGATCTATTGTTTATTTTCTGTGCTCCAGTTAATTTCCAGGAATAAATTTATTTTCACTTCAGTCCTATGACATACCTATAAATATATTTAATATCATTTAATTTATGTAGATTACATTTTAACCTCTTTTAGGGCTGATTTATTTGTCAGGTGGCTACAGTGCAATGATGGAATAACTTCCATGGCTTTTCCTCCACTTTCTTATATTTCTTTCCTCACCTCTCTCAGATATTGCCTTAAAGCCCTATCGCCTTGTGCTTCCTCTCCTCCTGTGTTGTGTGTGGGCTCTGGTTTTCTGGACATGTGATAATCAGGAATATGATTGGAAATTTGTCTGCCTGCTGCATTGGAATCTAGTAATTAGATCCATAATTAAACATGCAGTTTGGTCTTATGATAAATGGACATCTAATGTAGATTTAAAAATATGTATTTATTCATGTGCACCCAATTCTTTACCAGAGCTGTGTGTCTTTATTCTGTTGCAGCACTTGCAAACTTCATAAACAAAGAGAAAAGTGGAGGACTTGTCAAGGCCATCACTGGAAAACAGGCTGAATTTGTTTCTGAGACCTCTGAGGCCAATATCATGGTTAAGTGGTACAAAGATGGGAAAGAAATCACAGCCAGCAAGAAATTCACCATGGAAGATAAAGGAAAGCTGCACAAGCTCGTGGCTTCGGCTGTGACAAAAGAAGATGAAGGAACTTACATGTGCAAAATCGGAGATGACACCCTTGTTTTTGATCTAAAAGTCTCAGGTGAGTTTGTGAAACAAGTGTGGGATCAGAGTCTGTGTTAGAAACTCAGGGTTTTGTTCATTATACTTGTCCTGCCTTGCGATTTGGCAGATTTTTGGGCCAGGGTTGCACAGCACCGTTTTCAGAGGCTCTGCCCCTTGTTGTGGTCCTGATGCAATTCCACAATATGGCCACAGAATAGAACAGTGCTGTGATATAGTTGAGTCAGCACAAGCTTGAGCTAGGGCTGGAATCACAACTCAAACACCACCCTGGCTGAACGGCTGGGAGCCTTTATTCTTTAAGCTCAGCGTGTGCCTCATCTCAGGAGGACCTCAGAGAGGAGGTCCCAGGTCTTACTGTGAGAGCCCCGTGTCCTCCTTTGACAAGTTCACCTCCCAGCTTTGAGAGATCAGCATCTCCTGCTGTTCCCAAAGGGCACTGTGATCCCGGGGACCTCTCCCTGTGGTACTGTAAGTGAAGCTGGTAGTTGGTGTCACGTGCCCATCACATAAAGCACGTGGTTGTCAGGCCAAGCCCAGGAGAGAAATGCTTGTCACCACTGCATTCCAGAGCGGGATGGAGCCAGGGTATAAAGTGACAGAGGAATTTATCTGGGAAATTCAATATCTGCGAAATTCAACTTTCAATTTGCATAGCCCAGTGGGAACTGGAGCCCAAATTTTAACCTGGTCCCAAGTGAAGTGAAAGCTTCTCATGGCCTGTCTGCATTGCAAGTACAATGAAATTTAAGAGAAGTGTCAGCTGAGTGCTTGGGACCTGTAGCTGTACATCCAGGTGACTCTGATGCTGTCCACCAGCCAATTAAAACCTCAGCAAAGCTGATTAATTTAGGACAGCGCTTGTCTTGAGGGATTGCTGCGGGATTTACTGAGCTGGAGGGATTGCTTCCAGTTCTCAGCTGATGTTTGCTCAGGTGTTGACTCTGCATCTCACCTCCAGTTCTCTTTGCCTGAGAATCCCACATGATGCAATTTCACCTGGACTGTAATTCAGTCCCTGGCTTTACCCACTGAAAAACTGGTCTAAAAGAGCCAAGCAGGCTCTGCCCCAAAGGGCAGTTTGTATGAATTGATTTATATCTCTGATTAGAGCAACCTGAGATGGCTTTGGAGAATATTGTGGAGGTGCCTCTGTCTGAATGCTGGGTACAGAGGGTTTCCTGAGCTGGGTACCAAACTTTTAGATGGCTGTGGTGAGTCTCACCTGTAACTCCTGCGATAAAACATCACATGTCCCAGGCAAAGAAAACTGGGCTCCCCTAAATCATAGAATCTCAGAATGGTTTGGGTTGGAAGGACACTTTTGGATCACCCACTTCCAACCCGCTGCAATGGGCAGGGATGCCTTCCACTATCCCAGGTTGCTCCAAGCCTTGTCCAGCCTGGCCTGGAACATTTCCGGGGATCCAGGGACAGCCACAGCTTCTCTGGGCAACCTGTCAGGGCCTCACCACCCTCCCAGCCAAGAATTTCTGCCTAACATCTCATCTAAACCCACCTCTTTCAGTTTAACCCTAACCCAGCCCATGGTCAGTTTGAAGCCTTTATCCCTTTTCCCAGTAATTACAATTTCTAATGAAATACTTGCCCGGCATGGCAACTGTCCTTGGGATACTCGGTGAGTGAAGGCAAGAGTTCCTGCTACAAGAAATGCAATACTGAGCGGAGGTTGGCTGGAACTGAGAGCCCTCAGCCTGCTCTTGAGGCAAGGGATGCCCTGGTGGAGTGCAGGGCATGAAATGCCTGCTGTGCCCATCAAATATTATGTGTTGTCTGAGGGACAGGGTGTGTCAAAGAGGTTTGCTCACACTTTACACCAAGGTGCTGTCTGCACTTCATTGCCTTTGCTTTGACCTTCCCAAATGCACTTGAAACAGACCTGAGCTGATAAAAGCAATGTATTTTTGCTGCCTACACAACACGTGGTCTGTGTGTGTTTGCATGGATCGTACTTGTGCCAGAATTTGGGCTATCAAAGCAGCAACCTCAACTACCTGAGCTGTGTGAGCTGTGAGCAGTTCTGAGTTCTCTACTGGGAAGATCAGTTTCCACAAAAAAAAAAAAAAAAAAAAAAGGTTCTTGACCCCCCTG
>VWZF01003861.1:144347-301276 GCA_013396755.1 Sclerurus mexicanus
GTTCTTGACTCCTCTGTTTAGAAAATCACAGGATGGTTTGGGTTGGAAGGGGCCTTAAAGACCATCTTGTTCCAAGCCCTCTGCTGTGGGCAGGAACACCTTCCACTAGCCCAGGTTGCTCAGAGCTCGATCCTAATCTGAAGCTGGAGAGCATTTTTTCAATGAAATTATTCCATATATATCCTGATCTGGGGAAGAATTAATCCAGTGGGACTGATATTACAAACAGGGAGCTGGAATGGTCGCAGAAACATTTGGAAAAGGCTCCTCATCCCTTCTAACTAGATTTTCCAAGACTTCCTAGGTGTTTTCAAAGCTCTTTCTGTCGTCAGACATCAATCCATATTCCCCAGAGCTTGCCTGAAATCAGAATCAAGGAGTGATAAGTGTCAGCAGCTGGAGGCATCTGCACAGGGTTTATAAGATCCATGAGGGTGTAGGAAAGGTGAATGGGATTGCTCTGTAACTGAAAGCAATTGCCTGAAGATCCGAGAAGGAGTTTGCACCGTCTGCTGGAGAGCCAGGCGTGGACATTGACTAGTGCGATAATGAAATAATGATCAGGAATTACTGCATCCCACCTTTGTGCTGGCAAACCTGAATCAAGGCACAAACTGCTTTCTCTTTTTTTCCACTCCAGATGAAGCCGTGACTTTCGTCAACAAACCCAAAACGACTCCGGAAGTGTCAGTGAGTCCTTCTGAAACCCTGGAGCTGGTGTGTGAGGTGTCAGCCGCCAGCGGGGCCGTGGTGTGGAAGAAGGATCGCACTGAGGTGAAGCAGGACCAGAGGACAACAGTGGTGTCCCAGGGGACACACCGAAAGCTCATCATCAAGAAGGTGACACAGCAAGACCAAGGGAGTTATACCTGTGAAGTGAAGGATGACAGACTAACATTCCAAGTCAAAGTCAGAGGTGAGAAAATGCTCAGAATGCCAAAGATAAAGGACCATTCCGTTCCGAGTCGTATCTCCCATTCACAGGATCATGTCACAGTCTCTCTTGGGTGAAACATCTCAGTCATAGGGCTTGATTTTTTGGGTAGGTTTCATAATAATATTTGATACAGATAATTCTGCATCCATGGCTGGTTGTAATCACAAAAAAAATGATGGGCAAGGATGAAAATCCCCTGTCACAATTAGCTGGTGTGTCTACAGAAAAACTCCCACAGAGTCACGGTGTGAGGCCACAGGTAGATAAAAGGGACGGGGGAGGTGTTTGAAGAGCCGATTGGATCCCATCTCTGGAAGTGTCCAAGGCCAGGCTGGATGGTGCTCTGAGCAGCCTGGGCTAGTGGAAGGTGTCCCTGCCCATGGGCAGGGGGTTGGAATGAGCTGATCTTTAAGGCCCTTTCCAACCCAAACCATTCTGTGATTAGGTGCAGAATGACTGAATTTGAGTGCCCCGAAGAGGCAGAAGAAAAGCAATGGTGCCTGGATATGAGGATACAAGGGCTGATCCCTTCTGGTTCACTGGAATCTTGGAGAGGCACAGGAAGGGAAAGAGAGGGAAGAGGGAGAAGGTTTCAGGCAGTGCCTGTTGGTGCTCTAAGCCCCAGGTTCAAATCTGTGCTAAAAGTGTGGGGTTTTAACACTACCCCAGAATTCCCATAGAATTCCCATAGCTATTCACCTCTTGGCAAAATAAAGATGAGGGTGCTTTCTTGTACTAATGGGCCATGGTGAAGCTTAAAGGGGAAGCGTGTGAGGGCACTTGGAGTGTCCAGCTGGAGAGGAGGAGACTGGGGGGAGACCTCATTGCAGGGACAACTTCTTGGGGAGGGGTGGGCACTGATCTCTGCTCTGTGGGACCAGGGACAGCACCCAGGGAATGGCTGGAGCTGTGTCAGGGCAGGGTCAGGTGGGATCTCAGGGAAAAGCTCTTCCCCCAGAGGGTGGTGGGCACTGACCAGGCTCCCCAGGGCAGTGGGCACGGCCCCGAGGCTGCCAGAGCTCCAGGAATGTTTGGATGATGCTCTGGGGCACAGGGAGTGACTCTTGGGGATGGTCCTGTGCAGGGTTGAGGGTTGGACAGGATGGTCCTTGTGGGTCCCTCCCAACTCAGCATGTTCTGTGATTCTGTAATACCTGTGAGGGGCAAGTGCAATGAAAGAGGAGGAACTTGAACAGGCTCTGGAGAAGACACCTGCAAGAAGCTGTGTGTGACTGCTGTGGTTTTCTTACAGAGCCAGAAGTTGTGTTTACAAACAAGGACAAGGTGCAGAAGGAGGTGAAGGCTGTACTGACACAACACACCACGCTGAGCTGTGAGGTGGCCCAGGAGAAGACTGATGTGAAGTGGTACAAGGAGGGGAAGCTGATCAGCTCCAGCAAGAAGTTCAGGGTGGAGTCAGAGGGCAAATGCCGTCGGCTGGTGGTGGGTGAGGTGGAGAAGAAAGATGCTGGGGAGTACAGCTGCGAGGCTGCTGGCCAGAAACTCACCTTCAGGATCCAGGTCACAGGTGGGAGACATCACTGGGTTTGTATTTCATTGCCTTTTCTTTGGATGTGGGTGCAGGACTGGGCAGATGACGAGCTTGCCTGTAGGTGCCTTTAGTTCTGGGCTTCTCAGAACCAGAAAGACGAGGAGCTACTGGAGAGGGTCCAGTGGAGGGCACAAAGGTGATGAGGGGGGCTGGAGCAACTCTCTTATGAGGAGAGACTGCAAGAGCTGGGCCTGTCTACTCTGGAGGAGACTGAGAGAGGATCTCATCATGCAGATAAATATCAAAATGGTGGGTGCCAAGAGGATGGTGCCAGACTCTTTTTGTTGGTGCCTGGTGACAGGATGAGGAGCAATGGCCATAAACACCAGAGGTTTCACTTCAACTTGAGGAAGAAATTCTTTATGTTAAGGGGTGCAGGGTGTTGGAACAGCTGCCCAGGGAGGGCATGGACTTTCCCTCACTGTGGGCATTCCAAACCCACCTGGACATGTTCCTGTGTCACCTGCTCCAGGTGACCCTGCCTTGGCAGGGGGTTGGACTGGATGATCTCCAGAGGTCCCTTCCAGTCCTTCCTAATCAGCTCCTCAGCTCCCTATGTGTCTCCTTAGGCTGAGATGAAGTGAACAGACTTCTCATTAGCAGGCACTGTGTTCAAGGACCTCTTCCAGTTTGGTCATCAGTACTGATGTTTCTCCTCCTGTTATGGGCATTCTTCCATGAACATCCCTGTCTTTTTTCCTCTCTTTTTTTTGTTTTTTTTTTTTTTTTTGCAAGTGATGGCACAAGAGCAAATGGCTTCTAGTTGCACCAGGGGAGGTCTAGATTGGATATTAGAAAAAAATTCTTCACCAAAAAGGTTGTCAGGTATTGGATCAGGCTGCCCAGGGCAGTGGTGCGGTCACCATCCCTGGAGGGGTTTAAAAGCCCTGTAGATGTGGCATTTGTGGACATGGTTTAGTGGTGGACCTGGCAGTGCAGCATTAACTGTTGGACTCAGTGATCTTTCAAGTCTATTCCAACCTAAAAGATTCTGGGATTTCTTTGGCCTGAGTATGTTTTACAAGAGGTATGGTAAATTTTATTTCCAGCTCTGGGCAGCCATGGACATCAGCTCCATTCTGAGTGATCATTTCTGAATTGGATGATAAGAAAGAGTTTGACTTTATTTTTTTAAAAATAATTAATATTCTTAACACTCTGCTGTCTTTGCACTCAAATCCCTCTTTGTTAACATTGTAATTCTTGTCTCATACCCAGAGCTGATCAGAGCAGGGAAGATCTGTTCTCCTCTGCTTCCTTACAGCACCAAACACCTTGCAGCCATGGTATTGATGGAAGCCTGGTGTTTATCAGCTGTGTGGAAGAGCAGCTGTGTTGGGAGTCTCTTGACTCCACCTTGTGTGGGGTACCCAGGGTGTAACTTGGGGCACCTGAGCTCTTTGCCATTAGTTGTGTTGCTCATCCTTTTGGCTGAGGGAGCTGCCAGTTTCAGTCAATGGTGAGTTACAGGAAGGATAGATTTGAGAGTTGTCTTCCTGGAAAAATTCAACATGGACTGTGATAAAAAGACCATCATAGAAACCTAGAACGGTTTGGGTTGGAATTGACCTTAAAGATAACCTAGCTCCAGCCCCCCTGCCATGGGCAGGGACACCTCCCACTATCCCAGGTTGCTCCAGGCCCCATCCAACCTTGGACACTCCCAGGGATGGAGCAGCCACGGCTTCTCTGGGCAAAACTGATATAATCCAAGTTCATGCTCTTCCACTGATCCACACGCTATTGCAGTGCAGTGAGAAAACACAGAAATTCAGTGCTTTCACACTCGACTCTGCCTCTGAGGGCTATTCTTAGCTGTGTGCCTCAGAAAGCAAAGGTTCTGAGCTCTCCCTCGCACTGGATGACTCCCCGGCGGCGCCGGGTAACGCAACACCCTCCCGTGTGCCGTAAGCGGAGCGCTCGCCTGGCTCCCCTTGCCGTATCCCTCTTGGGGACAGCTGTAACGTGACATGCCAGCCCAGCACTGGCTGCAAAACGAGCTGGTGTGAAAGTCAGCAGGGATTATGAGTACTCTGGGTGGTTGGTCCTTCTGTGGCAGAAGTCCTCCTCTTACTGCGTTATCCCAAAGCGCGGTGCCTTTTCAGGGTCTTAATTTATCCTGTTGCCGTTGCACTTGGAAAGCCTCTCAGGGTTCCTGTACTCCAGGGCTCTGCTGGGAGCACAGAGCTAAGGGCAGGTTGAAGGTTACACGCTCAGTGTTGGGTTTTAGGGTGCAGCTGTGACTTTTCTTGGGCTTAATTCTGAAAAGAACCAGGTACCGCACACCTTGGGAGCGGGTTGGCTGTGTAGGAAAAGAGCTGATTGTGAAATCTCATGATTTCAAGATTCATGGTATGCAGGGAAATCCATATTTGAAACTGGAGAAAGCTCCGTGTCCCGAAAATGGGTTCCTCGTTTCCACTGAAGCTTCACTAACCAGTTCCAGCTGAGGCTGGAAGTGTCATCTACACTGAATACTCACTGAACTTTAAAATAAGTTTATAAGACAAATTGCCATTTAGATCACTTTGGGAGCTGAGTGAAAGTTTTAATCACATTTCCTCTCACTATAAAAATCATTTGCATTATAGCTGAAGAATGAAGAGGATGGGGCTGGAATATTCCTGCCCTGCTAAGCTGACATTTTAAATGCAGCATCCATGGACACAGCCTGGTGTGTAACTCATTTAGTGCATCCTGCACATTCCAAATCCAAGCTGTAAATGAATATTGAAATACTTAGGTTTTTGAAACCAGTTTTGAACGCAGACATTGGTGTGTGGCCAAGCACTTTCAGGTGCCAAAATGCAGCTGACATGTGCCTTTGAGGAGTTTTGCATCACCCAGCACAGGCCATGTGCCTCCTAAATGACAATGACACCACCTCACGCCCCTTCTACAGCCAGTGTAAACAGAGGGGCTCAAATTTAGAGCCTCTGAGCTGGATTCCTGCTCCGGTTTGCTCCCTGCAGGACATCATCTCCCTTTCCATGGGCTGTGCAATGTTCATAGCAAGGCTGTGATGTGGCTCCAGTGCCATGGTCAGCAGTGTAGGAACCTGACCTGACCTCACCCCTTCTCCTCACCCTCCCAGGCAGCCACTGCCACTCAGAGAACAGGAATGATGAGATGGGGAGTGGAAGGGAGAGTCACCAAGGGGGAGGAAAGGGTGGCCCTGGGAGGCTACAGAGAGCACAGGTTATGCCAGGGAGGACCAAGAGCTTTCCAGGTCACGGAATTCCAGGTTCACTGAGGTTAGAAAAGCCCTCCCAGCCCACGGAGCCCACCCTGTGCCTGATGCCCAACTTGTCCCCCAGCCAAGAGCACTGAGTGCCAGTCCAGTCCTTCCTTGGGCACTCCAAACCTTCCTGGGCAGCCTCTTCCAAGGCCTGACCACCCTTTCCAGGGAGAAATTCCTGCTGCTGTCCAACCTGAGCAAGATGATTTTTGCTGTGTGATGTCCATCATGTAGGGGCCACCAGAAATTGTTACACTCCTTGTGCAGTTATTTCTTCTGGAAAATCAGTGGGAAAAGTTGTGGTAGCCCATTTCTTTAGGGTCCATTTCTGCTTTCATATCTCAAAGGTACATTAATATAAAAGCTGACAGTGACCACACTGATTGCTGGTAAAAGGAAAACCAGGTTAAATAATCATTAATGAGTAAAAGATGCAGTTTGTCAGTCAGTGCTGCTTAGTAAGGAGGCAATGGAATTTTATATATATACACCTAATTAACTGCTAAATATACAAGATATTCTTTTGATGTCAACTCCACTTGTTGAGATGGAAGTTCTAAATGATGCCATGGAAGAAAGTGATTTTAAACCCTTCATTCTTGTTGCTTGTGTTGAGTATGGAATCAAGATTCTCTATGGCCAGTTTGCTGGAAAACAAGGGACTTTTGAGGAAATAAAAATTCACTCCAAATTTTATAGGCTACTCATATGTGTAATGTAGGTCAAGTACTTTTCCATATTAAGAATTATGTCTTTGTCATTTTTTGGGATTGAATTACAGGATATTTTCTAAGAAACAACCTGTCTTAACCTGGAGCACCTGTTAAAACCCTGTGATAGCAAAGGTAGCAGCTTGGAATTCAGCTGTATTTGGCTCGTTCCAAATGTGGGGAGGAGAAATATCATAAAGGCACAATGGAGGAATTTCATCTTTGCCTTCATTACAAGAAATTTGAAAATGAGGTGGTCGAGCTGTTCATGATGATGAGTCAGAGAGGTTTGACAATTACATGGGTATATTTTGATGGTGCGTTGTTGTATGTGATAAGAACTGCCAAGTTATATTACTTACAAGAAATCATTGTAGGATTATTTAGGTTGGAAAAGCCCTGTGAGATCACCATGTCCAATGGTTAACCCAGCACTGCCAAGCCCAAGGTCCTGTAGAGCACCTACACCAAACATGTGTAATATCTTCTTGTCTCGTGTTATTTATTTCTTGCTTTATTTTCCCTGATGTTTGCCTATTTCAGAGGCAGAAGATGCTTTCATCAAAAAGGAGAAGGTGCAGAAAGAGGTGAAAGCTGCACTCTCAGAAGATGCCACGCTGAGCTGTGAGGTGGCCCAGGAGAAGACTGATGTGAAGTGGTACAAGGAGGGGAAGCTGATCAGCTCCAGCAAGAAGTTCAGGGTGGAGTCAGAGGGCAAATGCCGTCGGCTGGTGGTGGGTGAGGTGGAGAAGAAAGATGCTGGGGAGTACAGCTGCGAGGCTGCTGGCCAGAAACTCACCTTCAGGATCCATGTTGCAGGTGAGGGATTGTGTTATCACACAAGCTCACAACAATCCTTGCACTCTTTAAGGTCGTGTAGTTCCACTCTAAGAATTTGCAGTTTCTGTCTCTGCTGGGACAGAGTTTTTCTGTCACATCTCTACAAGAAATGTGGCTTGGCTGAGTTTTGCCAAGATGACTTCATGTGGAACTGCACCGCACATACATGTTCAAGTGCCTATTCAGATCAGTCTCCAGAAGTTTGTGTGTGCTGGTGAATCATCAGTGTGCCCATCCCTGTCCTTGCTGCTAGTTATTTTTGTGGAAAATTTGCCCATTGCTTCCTTTCTCATCTTCCTTCTTTCTCTCCTGCTTGGCAGTGTTTTGAGGGAACAACAGCTAAATTTGATGTAGGTATTTCTTGTCTGACTATGGGCCAGAAGAAAACCTCAAAGAAACTTCCAGTTAAAAGCACATCAATTAAAAGCCCATCCCAGTGATGTGGGGCAACGGAATTGGATTTGGTGCAAGGATTTGCCCTTCCTTTCAAGGCATTCGCCCAACATAAGAATCTAACCATGTCTCTTTAGAAGATGTGGCATTTTCACAGCCTGTGTCACTGGTCACAGGTTTGGACCCTGCTCTGAATGTCATCAAAGTCCCTTCCCCGCTGGAGGTGGTTTGGGGCTGGCCTGCTCCCAGGTATCCCTTGATGTGACAGCACTGGCACTCATGTGACTGCCACCTGTGGGCCTTGCTGAGGTACCAACTATTGGGTTTCACTCTGCCTGCTGTGCCCCGTGTGCCCCCTGTGACATACATTGCTGGGGGATGACCCTGCAAGGAAACTGGAGACAAACCTGCCTCGTTGTCCTCTGTGTTTGGCAACCTGCTCCAAGCCCCGTCCAACCTGGCCATGGACACTTCTAGGAGTGGGAAGTGTAATGTTTGTTGCTTGTAATGAAGGGAAAGACATCTGCCTGGAGTGAGGGTTAGACCAAAGTGCAGAAACCAGCCTGGAGGACGCCACTTCCCGGGAGCATTGGCTTGTTCTCTTCAGAATTTTGGTGGGAGGTGCCCTGACTCTGGTAGCCCACGCTTTTTGCACCACTGTCAATTCCTAACCGCAGAGACGCAGCTTTCCAGCAGAGTTCTCCTTTTTTCAGTCCTCACTTGTGCTCTGTCTTTTAAAGGATTTTACAGGGCAGTTATATATATATATATATTTTGCTGGCTTTCCTAATCCTTTCTGTTCTTCTGCTGGGGAAGGTGTAAATTCTGAACACGTCAGTGGGGAGATACCAGGTTCCACACTGAGCATTGAATAAATTGTTGATATGTTCTTCATGAACCCGTTCCCATAATTCGCATGGGTTTGATAGCTCCAAATAAGTGCATTGCAGAGATTTTTAATTTTAATTCCTCTGTTGACTGTATCTTACTAGGATCCCTATCTCCAATGTTGTTTCCCATGAGCACCTTCTCAAATTGTGTCCTTGGAATTTATCAAAACCAAGCCTAAAATCAAATTACTGTTCTTAATTCAGTGCCTGTTTGATTGGAGTATCTGGCAGCTATTCCATCTGGAAATCCAAGATGCCACTGGCACGGCTCCAGCGGAGGTGACCAAGATGATGATTAGGGGGCTGCAGCACATGTCATATGAGGAGAGCCTGAGAGAACTGGGTTTGTTCAGCCTACAGATGAGAAGAGGAGGCAAAAGGGAGCTTTAATTGCTGCCTAAAATCTGCTTAACGGGAGGATATGGAGTGCACAGCTCTGTCTTCTCAAAGATGCACAGTTATAGGATGAGAGATAAAATACACAAGTTGGAACTCGTATGGGATCTTCTGAAAAGATATGAGGAACATTTTCACCATCAGGGTGGTGATACTCTGGAAGAGGAGCCTTGAGGTTGTGGGATCTCAATTGCTGGAGACACTTAGAAGTCAATGGGCTGTGACTGTGAAGAGCTTGGTGTAATGTCTTCTGCTCTGAGAGGGGAAGTGGGGCTGGATGGCCCCAGAAATCACTCCTAACCTAAATTACTTTATGGCCATGATTTGGTACTGTCAGGAACATAAGTTCTGTAGAATATCTGTGGGAAATGATGCTGTTCCATAAGGACACAACTCCATATAAGTATCTGTGAAGGTTCTCTGCTGTTATGCACTTATTTTACAACCCTTATTGGTTTTTTCCTAAGTATTTCTTGGCCCCAGCTGTGGGGTGAGCACTGGCAAGAGAAGGATCCTGCCTGCAGTGTGTCCCATTTACTGTGACTCTGCAGCCCAGATTTCTCTGCTAGTGAACAAAACATGCCCTGCTTTCCCAAGAGAGCCCATCCTGCTTGGCCTGCAGGGCGAGACCCTCCAGAAGGTCTCCAGGAAAGCTGGAGTCAGCCTGGAGATCCGGCACGGCAGTTCTTTCTGCCCAAATGAGCAGGAGCTGCACACTGTGCTGCCTGTGAGCAAATTGTTCCTGCAGTGCTTCGTGGAGCATTTCCTTAACTCTGACTCTTCAGCCTTTTGCATTTGGCGGCTGATTTATTTAAGCTGTGATCTACCAGGTGGTGTCCCGTGGAAAACCCAACACCACATGATCTTGGAGGCAAAGCTTTCAATTTCATGGGCTTTCTCCTGTTTCTTTCCCCCCCCCTGCTTTCCAACCTTGCAGATGACGCGTTCGAACACAGAGACAAAGTGCAAAGGGAGGTGAAGGCAGTGCTGAAGGAGGACACCACGCTGAGCTGTGAGGTGGCCCAGGAGAAGACTGATGTGAAGTGGTACAAGGAGGGGAAGCTGATCAGCTCCGGCAAGAAGTTCAGGGTGGAGTCAGAGGGCAAATGCCGTCGGCTGGTGGTGGGTGAGGTGGAGAAGAAAGATGCTGGGGAGTACAGCTGCGAGGCTGCTGGCCAGAAACTCACCTTCAGGATCCAGGTCACAGGTAAGAGAAGACTCTTTGGCCCATCATTCCTATTTCTGGAATATTTGTAGACATTAATACTGTTTTTCAAGGCTTGTTCATGTTATGCTTCAAATTTTTGGAAAATACCATTGGGATGGCTTCATTCTCATGTGGAAATGAGACAAAAAGTTACAAATACATTACTTTCACATATTCTATCTAAAACATTACAAATCCTTAAACCAGGGATCCTTGGAAGACCTTGGAAGTGACATCTCTGTAGGAAAAGTCCTGATTGTGCATCTCCTTCCTCACACATTAGTGCAAGGAGAAGAAATCTGCACCACAGCTCGTTCTCAGTGCAGGGTCATGGTGGAGAGTGGTTGGGTGTCTGCCCAAGTGTTATATTTCCCTTGGAAGGGCTCATTTCAGCCTGAAGGGAGGATGGCAGCAGGGCTTGATCCGTGTGAAGGTCTCTAAGGTGGCAGCTAAAGGACAACTGGGGAGAGAAGGTGTCGTGGAGACTCACCCCAGATACATCACCCTCCTGGGGCTGTGGAGAGGTAGAATGGATTCAGCTTTCCAACTCCCTCACAGCCTCCTGATCCTCTTCCAAGTCGTATGACTGGTGTGTCTTCTGGAGAACCAGGGGATTTCACCATTTGGGTGGAAGAAGAGCTGAGCTCTTCTCAAGGTCCAACTGAGAACTAATAACAGTCCTGGACATGCAGTCTTGGTCTAGCACCTTTCTCTCTTACCTAAGCAGCAGGAGAAGCAGCTCCTGAGACCCAAAGGAATCAATTTTATGGGACTGTGATGCAGTACGAGACAGCTCTTTCCTCTAAACATATCTTACTTTGCACTCAACTTCAACCAAAATGAGGACCCTGCCAGACAATGCTCCTGTGAACCTTTTGGAGGTTCTTTTAACAGACTGAAACCACCATAAAACCCCCACCACCAAATGTTTGCATGTTCTTCTGATAGATTTAGGTGCACATTGTCAAGTCAGAGGTGGATTTCCTGGGTTACCATGATAAAGGGTTTGGGGCAACATCACATTTTGAAGAAACTCTGTTTCTCTCTTTTCAGAGCCAGAAGTTGTGTTTACAAACAAGGACAAGGTGCAGAAAGAGGTGAAAGCTGCACTCTCAGAAGATGCCACGCTGAGCTGTGAGGTGGCCCAGGAGAAGACTGATGTGAAGTGGTACAAGGAGGGGAAGCTGATCAGCTCCAGCAAGAAGTTCAGGGTGGAGTCAGAGGGCAAATGCCGTCGGCTGGTGGTGGGTGAGGTGGAGAAGAAAGATGCTGGGGAGTACAGCTGCGAGGCTGCTGGCCAGAAACTCACCTTCAGGATCCAGGTCACAGGTAAGACACACCTTTATGAAGTACAGGTGTAGAGTTCACCTGATGTTCTGCACCTCGTTGTCTGGATTTGTAGAAATGGGAATATTTCAATGGCATAAAGGCCCATCTCATCCTATAAATAACAATTGCAGATATAAACATAATAATCAACACATTATTCAGACCTCTCCCATTCCCAGGATCCCAAAGGGTGATTCTTGTGCACTGACCCTCTTGAAACGACAGAACCACGCAAAAATCCCTTTCTTGTTGGACTTCCAATCCCATGTCTGCAAACTCAGAGGCTGGAATAGATGTTGCCGTTTGCAATTTTAGCAGCAGCACATCTCAAGATGGGTTGGAAACAGCATTTTTCTGAGTTTGGGCTGTTGTGTTCTTGAGATCTCAGCCTTTTCAGATGCTTTGCTAACTCTGCCAGGTGAGAAATACCCCTTGGCTGTGAAAGATTCCAAGAAATTGGGCTTTAGGATTCACACAGTGCCCAAACTGCTTCAAGCATGTGATGTTAAAGGGAGATATGACATTGCAAGAACATTGGGGACGTTGCCAACCATGATCCTGACCTACCTGCGGCCTGGAGGGAGATCATATTTCCTTTATCTCTTTGGTAGTCACCTTTGTCACAGTGGAGGAGACCATTCCAGAAGCCCATAGTGCTGTACTTGTGCCTTATATCTTAAGAAAAAGGAATTTAGGAGTTTTGATGATGTTTGAATTCAATATTTTTTTCATGCTGACTTGTAACCATAGGGTTTATGTCAAGGACCCTTTTGGTCCTTTCTATTCCTAGGCTCTTAATTCCTAATTTTCTTCATGTTACTTCAGTCCCACAGAAGGGTGGATATTGCCCAGTTATGGCAATTGGTTTTGCCAAGCAACCACCTAAATATTTTCCAAACCTTCCCATGGATGTCTGTAAGATCAGTCTCATCGTAGTCCCTCAACCACAAAGAATCAATTATTTTCTTCTTTGTCTGTGCCCAGAGCCCAAACCTGCATTTATAAACCAGGAGAAGGTCCAGAAGGAGGTGAAAGCCGTGCTGACAGAAAGCGCCACCCTCATGTGTGAGGTAGCACAGGATGCGACCGAAGTGAAATGGTTCAAGGATGGAAAACTTCTGGTCTCCTCCAGAAAATTCAAAATAGAAACCGTGGGCAAAACCCGGCGCCTGGTTGTGGAGCAGCTGGAGAAGAAGGATGCTGGGGAATACACCTGTGTGGCTGCAGGCCAGAAGATGACCTTCAAACTGGAACCGACCGGTGGGTACTCACTTTGTGGTGTTAAGCACCAACCTGTGGGGAAAACTGGATGTTCCCTACCCAGCAGCCCCTGGAGCAACGCCAGTGCAACCCCAGTGAACCATAGGACATGTTAATTTTTAATCTAGCAGTGGGAAATCTGGACTTCTTTTGGGCTCTGGAAATGCTACATCGCTTTTTGGTCATCCCCTTTGCACACCCTGTCCCCCAACCTGTTTCAGTGGTGGGGAGCTGAAAGGACAAGTGAGAAGTTTTTGAGGAGCAGCAGTAGAGAAAGGTGACTTAAGAAACGCTGGGCTGCTGCTGTGTGTGCCCCAAAAATGCCCAGTTTGGGGGCAAAGTGTTGTACAAGGTAGAGAAAAGGCCAAGAGTGAGGTAGTGGAATCACAGAATGCTTTGGGTTGGAAAGGACCACAAAGATCACCCGTTTCCAACCCTCCTGCCAGGGAAGCAAATAGAAAGAAGGCCTTAAATTCAGGCTCAGCATATTAATATTCCTTATTAACTTGATCTCAAATCCTGAAAGTGGGAGAGAATTATACATGTCATTTTACTTCTAAGAAACAAGACTGTCGTGGGCAGCAGATAAAATATATATATTTGCATTTCTTTTCCCTGCTGCTCTTCTAAGAAGAAGCTCTGGGTTACCTGAGAGATCATTTTCATTCTTCCCACCAGCAAAAGATTACACCAGCCACAAATATTCCCTGGATTATTGCAGGTTATGGATGAGCTGATGTTGAGTCAGGAAAGAGAGTGATAGAAAGGTGCTGGGTTAAGAATTTGGTAATTTTAATTTAAGTTCTTAGATGTTTTAATGTTTTTTCTAGAACCAGAGGCTAAATTTGAAAAGAAAGTCGTCCAGAAAGAGCCTCTCATTGTTCAAGAACATGAAAGCATCACACTGACAACTTCAGTAACCCCTGAAACTGCGGCAGTGAGGTGGTTCAAGGATGGAACCGAAATCAAGGCAAGCAAGAAATGTGTGATCAAGAGTGAGGGGGCGTCCAGGACCCTGGTGGTGAACCTGGCTGAGAGCACAGACACTGCTGTCTACACCTGCCAGACCAAGCATGACAAGCAGGAATTCAAAGTGCAGGTGAAAGGTGAGCAGAGCACAGGTCATATCCCAGCCCAACAGCTACGCTCCTCTCACGGTTGGATGGAGGGGAAGTCCAAACTATCCCTCAAACTCCAAGGCTTCCAACCTCAAGGCTTGTTGAACCTTCTGTGGGTGCCCCACCATTGGCCAGGAAAGTTCTCCTCTTTCCAAATATCCATGTTTTTGTCCTTTTCTGGCCACTCAGGGAACAAGGAAGCCTCTGATGGGCGCTTCTCCTTGTGTCTGCTCCCCTCCTGATTCTGTGTCCTCCCAATCCCAGTAGCAGGGACATGACAGAGACTCAGCCCTTCCTCTTGCAGGAAAAGCTGGTGAGGGTGTAGAGGGATGTTGTGGGAGGAGAAAAGTGGTGAGGTGATCACATGGGGAGACAGGACTTGAATTGAATCCTCCTCTCCTCATGGGATGGTGCACCCGGGATGCTGACCCCTACTCAAGGCTATAAATTGGCAAGCAGGATGAAGTAGAGCTGATCCCCAGATGGAGATGAGAGGGGTGATGTCCCAGAACAAAGCCCTGCTCCTTTCTCTTCAAGCAGTCCCCCTGGAGATGTCTGGACCAGCAATGCACTCCCTCAGCTCCCTGAGGAGTCATTGCAGAGCAGAGGTTTATCATGCTGATAAGGCATGATAAATCCATGAAATACCTCTTTGGGATGAGAGAAGTCACACCCTGGATATCTCTGCCACCACTGGCTGTGACTGCAGTGACACAAGACACAAAGGTGCCTGGGGTTTAGGTATCCATATGGATTTTAACACTGAGTCAGGAAAATCAGGCTCTGATGTAAAACACCACATGGTCTCATCAGGGAGAAGATTAGGAAGAAAGGAAGGCAATACCCACCCATGCTTTACAGAATGACAGTGATCTGAGAATACCATGTCAAAGGGATCTGAATTTCCACTTTTGATCCCAAATACATTCTAGGGCCATTAATTTACTTATTTACGTATTTATTTATTTCCAAAGTTGTCCAGAACCAGTTCCTTCAGACAGGTTTCTTGTCTTTTCCTTTCTCATCCTTTGCCCTCCTCCTGGTTCCCAGAAATCCCGGTGAAGTTTGCCAGGAAGCTGGAGGCCGTCAAAGCCGAGATCGGAGGGAGCGTCTCGCTGAGCTGTGAGCTGAGCCACGCCAGGGGCAAGGTGACCTGGTGCAGGAATGGGGTGGAGATCAAGCCCAGCAAACGCTTCCAGATTCATGAGGACGGGGTCAAAAGAAGCCTGACAATAACAGGGCTCCGGGCTGAGGATGAGGGCGAGTATTCCTGTGAGTCCAGGGATGACAAGAGCAGTGTCGCCATCACCCCCAAAGGTAGGTCTCCAAGGGTGACAGTGTGGAGGCATCTCTGCCAAGCTGAGTTTGGCCATGTGTCTGTGCTGTCTCCTGTGTCAAGGGCAAAATACCAACCTCCTTTTACCTCTCAGTGTCAGTGGAACCTCCATTTGTGAAAAACATAATGGTTTTGGGACCTATCGAGCTCAAGTCTCTTAATATTGACCTTCCTGTTGCATTTGAGGCTGGAGTTCAGCATCCCAAATCTAAGATAGGGGGTTTTCCCCCCTTTTTTGTTTGCCTCTGGCCTCTTTATACACACAATGTACTCAGACATGGGAAACATCATCCAGTGATGACCTATTATTGTAATCACTTGCTATAAGTAATGAAAGTGACCAGGGACAGCACCCAGGGAATGGCTGGAGCTGTGTCAGGGCAGGGTCAGGTGGGAGCTCAGGGAAAGGTTCTTCCCCCAGAGGGTGGTGGGCACTGCCCAGGCTCCCCAGGGCAGTGGGCACGGCCCCGAGGCTGCCAGAGCTCCAGGAGGGTTTGGATGATGCTCTGGGGCACAGGGTGTGACTCCTGGGGCTGGTCCTGCGCAGGGCTGAGGGTTGGACTGGATGGTCCTTGTGGGTCCCTCCCAACTCAGCATGTTCTGTGCAATATTAATACTACCAGTAAACTCAGAGGTTTTGGCTCTTTGAAGGTGCTCCTGCCATGTTTCAAAGACTAGCTCTCAATGTTCTATTCCTTACCCATTAGCTCCCAGAGTGGTGAAATTTGTGACAAGCCTCAACAGTGTGGTGTCTGAGGAAGGGAAGGAGGCCGTGTTCAAGTGCACCGTCTCCCCCAGTGACGCCGTGGTCACTTGGCTCAGGAATGGTGTCAAGATTGAAGCCAGCAAGAAGTATGTGATCTCTCAGAAGGACACCAACCACAGCCTCACCATCACTGACCTGACACTGGAAGATGCAGGTGAAATCTCTGCCAATGCTGAGGGTGTGGAAAGCACAGCCAACCTCAGGGTGCGAGGTAAGAGGTGATAAATGCCCCTTGGACAGGCTGTTACTGGTGCCCTGCCCATGGCAGGGGGTTGGAACTGGGTGGTCTTTAATGTTCCTTCCAACCCAAACCATTCTGTGATGCTGATTCTGCGATATTTTATAATCACGTAAGAAGTTGGGAAATTCTGCTTTTGCATCATTAAATAGGGATGCTCAGAATGCTTTGGGACTGGGGATACATGAGCCACTACCCTAATTTTCCTCTGAAAGCCTCTTTTCTGGATCCTCTATATTCTTACTAATACTTCTCCTCCTTTGGCAGAGGCCTCTATCTCGTTCAAGAAGAAATTGGAGCCCAGAACAGTTGAAGAGAGGGAGACAGTGACCCTGGAGGTGGAGCTGACCAAGCCTGCAGAGGTGAAGTGGATGAGGAACAGCATTGTGTTGAAGCCCAGTGACAAAGTAGAGATCAGAGCTGAGGGAACAAAGCACACCCTGGTGGTGAAGGACATCTCCTTTGCAGACCGGGGCTTCTACTGCTGTGAGAGCCCTGATGACAAGACCCAAGCCAAGATCAATGTGGAAAGTAAGTGTGCAATGATCTCCAGTTCCGTAAATACCCTGGGCAGGGTTTGGAGGTGGATTCTGATCCCTGCCATTATCATGAAGACACAGGGACACAACCATGGGCTTGGCCACCAACCAACTAATTTTGTCTGTAAAGCCTCTGCCACCAACTGGGGTTGTCTAGGTCCTAAATTATAAGTCATAAATAAAAATAATAAATAAAACAATCTTGTTTTATCCTCATTGGAGAACTGCACAATATTGTCATGGATTAACTTTATTTGTTTTTTCACTAAAAATGGACCTTGATAAAAAAGGGGCCAGCTTGCCCTTTTTCTGTGATATTTGGTTGACCTGTTTGTCCCACCTGGAAACATCCATTTTAAAAGTAGCAGCCATGTGTGGTCATGGAGAGGTTTTATTTCCTGTAGAAGTGGTTATTTAATTGGCAGATACCAATTAATTGCATGGATAACAGGCAAACAATCCATTTTGGATGTTTCACAGCTGTCAGTGTGAGAGCTCCAATTGTCCCTGTTGTTTTCCAGTGAGGCAGATCAAGCTGGTGAAAGGCCTTCAGCCCCTGGAAGTCGCTGAGAAAGGGACTGTCACCTTCGAGGTGGAGGTGTCCCACGAGGACGTGGAAGGCACCTGGCAGAGGGATGGAGTTCGGCTGAAACCTGCCCCCAACATCAGCATGGGGGTCCTGGGCAAGAAACATTCCCTGACTCTTTCATCGGTGGTTCTTGAGGATGCAGGACTCATCTCCTTCAAAGCGGAAGGCATTAATTCCTCAGGAAGACTCACTGTGACAGGTACACTGGCCCCAAAGGCTCACACTGTGCTTGGTGTGGACATAGCTGTCTTCTGCTGACCTGGAGAGCAAATCTGGGAGGTCAACAAGCTGTCCTTGTAGCTGCAGTGGGTGTTGAGCAGTGTCCCACCATCAGTGACATATCCTAATGTCAACAGGGTGGTTGTAGCATCGTTGTCCACAGAGCAGCTCATGATAAAGTGTCCCAGACACTGTGATTTTGTTGTCACAGGTTTTATGAACCATGGGCTCTGCCTACCCATCAGTGCTTGTGTGAGATGGTCCTGCAAACCTCATTCCCCACTGATGGGACTTTCTCTTTTCTTTTTTCCCCCCCCAGAATTGCCTGTGAGAATCAGCAAACCTCTGGCAGACGTCAGTGTGACTCAGAAGGTCAAGGCCACATTCGAGTGTGAGCTGTCCAGGCCCAATGTGAACGTTAAGTGGTTCAAGGTACAGCACTTAATGGATAGTGATATTTTAATTTCTGACTTCTCTGGAAGGGAATGAGAGCCGTTCATTTCGCTTCCAGGGAATGTGAGTCTGAGCCTTTGAAATGCAGCCCTTGGCATTGCCCTCTCGTCCTTATGTTCATTAACTCTCCCAGTTTATCACTGGGTTTTATTTACTGGGTGTGCTTATTGAGTTGAAAGTTAGATTTCTTTATTCTTGCTTAGAACATGAGCACTGCTGTTCCAGCAGTGCAGTCTTGTGCTTTACTTCACGCCTAGCAGTTCTCACCCGGGATTTATGAGAACTATGGTTAGAGGGAAGCCTCAGTTTCCTTGGTCAGTGACAGTGCAGGTCCCTTTCCCTTGACATCTCATGTGCCTTCCTTGGGGCTCAACTGTTGCCTCACTCAGTTTGGGATAATAGCAATTCTTCAAGGTAAAGTTTGGGCTGGAAGGGACCTTTAAAGGTCATCTAATCTGACCCCCCTGGAGTGACCAGGGACATCTTCAAGCTGACCTTGAATGTTCCCAGGGATGGGGCATCCACATCTCTGGGCAATCTGTACCAGTGTTTTACCAAACTCATTGCAAAAACCTTCCTTATATCCAGTTTAAATCGACCCTCCTTTAGTTTAAAATAATTTATGTCTGAAAAGATCTTATTACCAACCCTGTACAGTGTTTTAAGCCTTCAAATAGGTGTCTGAGATCATCCAAAAGCCACTCCAACTTCTTGAAAACTTTGCACTCCGATGCAATCTCAAGATGTGTTCCATTAAGCACAATCCCATTAAGTCCAACTGATGGTGATCTGGTTTGGCCTTTTCCCCTTCTAGGATGGGAAGGAGATCCGGCAAAGTAAAAACGTGGGGATTGTTTCCCAGGGCAATAAGAGAAGCCTCATTATTCACAAGTGTGAGTATGAAGACCAGGGAACCTACACGTGTCAAGCAGCTGAAGACAAGACATCAGCTACTCTGAAGGTTCATGGTATGTTTGGCTGAAGTAGGAAATGGCAACCAATGCAGTATTTTTGGCTACACAGGGAGAAATTCTTCGTGGGCAGTTTGTGTATTTCATAATTGGTTACGGTTTGGTTAAGTTTCTCTTCCTAGTGAGAAAATGCTGGCAGAGCTGCCCTGTGCTTGCTCTATCCTTGCAGTGAAAAATACTTAGTCTTCCATTTACCGTAAATGATTTCTACTGTCTGGGATTTAAATGGTGTTTCTGGATTGGCAAACTAACAAATACTGGATAGCATGGCACGAAGCAGGTTTATCTTCTGCCATTGTCACAGTGGGGCTTTGCTTGAATAGGGACTGGATGAGCTAAAGACGTGCCCTAATTTTGAGGCTGTAAATGCAAAAGGAATGGTCACTGTTACTGCCTGCACCTCCCCTTTATGCTCGAGGCAGGTTTTCCCTCTGTGTGTTGCTCTCTGCAGCTGATCAAGCACCAGCAGTGTTTTGTCACCAGGCTCTGAAGCACCAGAGAGCAGCTGGTGCTAAAGGCAAGTTCCTCAACAGACAGGTTTGCCGTGGCCTGGCAGATGTTATTGTCATGAGAGACATCTGAAAAACAGCTCTTTCTTAGTGTAAGACAGAGCATCTTTCTTATTGCTTACCAGCTGCTGTCCTCCTGTGGCCAGTTGGGTTTAGCAAGATCTTCAGGAGCACCTGCCCTGTCTCACCGCTCTGTTGAACTCCCCCTTTTCTCCCCAGCTTTGTGACAGGGAAGGGTGGTTCTTTGCATTTCTACTCTGCTCCTGAGGCTGATCCAAGGTGTATCAAGGCCTTCCTTTTGAAAGGAAATAGGGGTCAGTTCTGACAAAATGAGTGCCAAGCTGCAGAGTTAAAGATGTTTGTGCTGGGTTCAGAAGACTCTGAAGAAAAGATTTTTCCTAGGTTGAACAGGAGACCATGAAGAGAAGCACATGAGTGAGGGAGATTTATAGTCACCCTCAAAACCGTAGGCTTGTGTTTAGTTTTCCTTGGCAGATTTTCTTCCATTAATGTGTTTAACTTCTTTTAAAACCTCTATGATGTCCTGGGATCCTCTGGCACTGAGCTCCACTGTAGCTGGCTATTCTAATTCAAATATAAAATGTATTATTCACTGTATTGAGGAGAGAATTACCCAGGAAGGGAGGTTGGGCTAGAATAAAACACAATCCCATTTTTTCCCATGCAGTTATGGAGAAGGTGAACACCCCACACTCAGTTATGGAGGAACCCCTAATAAATATTTGTCTGTTTGGTTTCACAGCCCGAGATGTCAAGATTGTAAAACCACTGGAAGATGTGGAAGTCAACGAATATGAGAGTGCATCTTTTGTCTGTGAGATTTCCCATGATGAGGTCGAAACCCAGTGGTACAAAAACGACAGCAAGCTGAAGACTTCCGACAATATCAAAATGCGACAGGATGGTAGGATGGGAGAGGGGAATCTCCTCCTTGAATGGGCGTGTGTCAGAGCAGGTTCTGGGATGGGAGATTTTGGGTGTGACCTCCAAAACCAAGTTAAGAAGGCTCAGCAGACAGTCCTGCTTTGGTTTTGGGGATGCAGCACTGCTGGGATAGCGTTGGGGTGGGAACTTCAATATGGCAGGTTTGGTGCCACCCCACCATCCCATACTGCCAGCAGTGGGTAGGAATCTGTACCATCAGGAACTGGGTGGGATTCTTCTCTTCCAAGCACTTTCCCAATGGTTTGAGGGCCATGTTAAGTTAGTCTTGGAAGGAATTGAGCTTGGCCTATCCTCTGATCCACACAGGGGAATGACCAGCCTTCCTGCCGTGAGAGCAGGTGGTGCTGAGCTCACGCCAGGTGGGCTTTGCTGAACCTGGCACAGCTCCTTGAGGGGGGAGGCTGCTTGTCTGGGGCAAGCTGAGCAGTGCCTGGTTGCGTGTCTGTCCTCAGGGAAGACCTACTCGCTGACCTACGCCCGTGTCCACGTCGAGGATGCGGCTGAGATCAAATTTGTGGCAGAAAAGGCAGAATCTCGTGCTCAGCTGACTGTGAAAGGTAACGATGCTTTTGGTGCCAGTGCTGCTTGTGCTCTCTCGTGTCACAAACCTGTGAAGAAGGTTGAACAACACCTACAGCTTCCAGGGAAAGAAAAACACAACTCCTGCCTCCCTTACTTCCTCTTCAATATCAGCCTGGGAATTTCCTTTGGCGAAATAACAGTTAATTTTCTCAGGAGGGTTGGTTTTGTACCTTTTAGGCATTAAGAGTTGTGTGTGAAATTTGTGGGGCAAAAAGCCGTGGCTTGACTTTCTCCTGCATTTTCGCTTTCTGGTGTATGGTAAAAAAAGAAAGCAGCATTTTTCTATGTGTTAAACTAATACAATGTGATAGAGGGAGAGAGAAGGAAGACTTTTGACTTAGCCCACTGATGAGGAGCTCCGGAAATAGGAGATCAGTCCCATCTTTGCCATAGCACTGCTGTGTAGTGTTGAGGAAATTACCTTTATCGTTGCAGTTCAGCCACTCCAGTGGGAAAACAGGGAGGAAAACTTCCCTTTAATTAGCTCTTTACTTGCTGTGTGTTAATCTGAGTGCTCAGCACAGTGGGGATTCCTGTCAGATAACTGGCCACAAAAGAAGTGTTGCCAACGAGTTTTTAATTCTTTGCTGCTTTCAGAGCTACCCGTAAAAATCGTGAAGCCTTTGCGAGATAAGATCGCTCTGGAGAAGCACCGGGGCTTCCTGGAGTGCCAAGTGTCTCGTGCCAATGCCAAGGTGAGGTGGTTCAAGAAGGACATGGAGATTCACCCCAGTGACAAGTATGAGATCGTGAGCGAAGGGGTCTACAGGAAACTCATCATCAACGATGCCGGCTACGAGGACGAGGACA
The DNA here is from genome assembly GCA_013396755.1 of Sclerurus mexicanus. Classification (NCBI taxonomy): domain Eukaryota; kingdom Metazoa; phylum Chordata; class Aves; order Passeriformes; family Furnariidae; genus Sclerurus; species Sclerurus mexicanus. Next base: position 166,196 of record VWZF01003861.1, read on the forward strand.
CGTACACGTGCGATGCCTTTGACGACAAAAGCAGTGCCAATTTCTTTGTTGAAGGTAGAGAATCCTTCTTCTCACCCCTGGAAGGGGGATTGGCTGATTATCTTTGTGTTTGGAAATGCAACACCACTGAGAAAGTGTCTTTGTTCAATAGACGTTCATCCTTAAGTCCATTGGTGTTGAACCCTTTTAGGATTATCAGTGCAGGAACATCCTGCAAAATAAACATAGGGCATATTCTCCTAAGGAAAGTGCTGAAATTCCTGTTTCCAGAGTTTATCAAATGTACCGGAGAAATCTTCTTTCTCAGACAAACGTTGCCATTCCCATTATCAACACCTGCATTTCAATGAACCTTCTTTTCCATTTCGTGGTGGCTTTAGAAACAGGACTGGGAATCAGGAGATACGGATTCTCGAGGCAGGGCTCTGTGTCTCACAGTCTGGCCTGTGTTTGTTTTCATATGAAAAAGGATGTTTTAAGACCTTTTGGGCTAATAAGTGCAGTATTCAAGTGCAGAAGGGTTGGTTTGAGTGTTCAGGTTGACAATGGCAAATTTTTCATGACTCCCAAATCCCTGTTCTCTCATTCCATGCAGAGCAAGCCATTAATATCGTCAAGGAGTTGTGTGATGAGGACGTGACTGAGCCCGAAGAAGCCAACTTTGAATGTGAGATATCCATTCCATCTGTGAAACCCCCCAAGTGGTTTCTGCGTGGGGAACCTTTACAGCCTGGCAGAAACTTCATCATGCAGCAGGAAGGCACCATCCACCGGCTTACAATAGTGAAAACAAGTGCTGATATGACTGGCACCATCCAGTTCTCCATTGGCAAATCAAAATCCACTGCAAACCTGCTTGTCAGAGGTAAGATGATATGGCCTGCCTTGAATTAGAACAAAGATCTTCCCTCTCACAGCCCCTGGAAAGCAATTTGTTGTGCACACTGTGTAATGTGCAAGATCCACTGCCTTGGTTCTTGGAAATGTGCGTGTACCTGGAAGATCTGTGGAGTTCCCAGTTAGAGTTCACTGGGAGCAGCGTTGGATGCACTAAATGAGCCAACAATGTCTTAGGAGTGACTTGAATGACTTTGCTGTCCCTGGTATTCAGAGCTGGTATTGAAATCTATCAAGCTAAAACTGGTTTTTGATTTATTTTTATCCTCCTGACATTACCAAAGAGGACAAAACAGATGAAATTTGCCAGGAGAGTTTATTTTGTCCCATTTCTGAACTAGACAAGTTTGATAGCTCATTTGCTTAATTCATGTTGTCGTTGACTTGATCTAGGACAAAGCTTCAAGGCTTTTTATCTCCCACTGTCGCCATGGTGAATATGTCCAATTCCATCCTGAAGTCCTTGCTTTGTCTTTAATTTGCTCTTACTTGAATGAAAACCTCAATTAGAGAGCAATTCAGTAAGCACTGAACTAGAATTTGGTGGTTAATGTACAATATTATCTTATAGAATAAAGTCTATACGATCTGTAGTTCATCTTGATGATGTAACTTCAAAGCACAACACTTGAGCTCTTCAGAAAAGTTGTGAATGTCACACATGATGTTCATCAGCATGAAATGCAGATTAGAAACCACCTTCTTCTTCCTCAGATTGATCCTCAGCTCTTTCCCAACCCTGCAGATTACCACATACAGATCACCAGGAAGCTGGAGGACAAAACCGTCCTGGAGAAACACTCGGCCGTCCTGTCCTGTGACTTCAGGCCTTCTCCAAAGGTTGTCAAGTGGTTCAAGGACCACGTGCTCATCGAGCCCTCTGAGAAGTACAAAATCAAGAGGGAGCAGCACTCGGCAGAGCTCAAGATCTTGAAGGTGAAGCCGGAGGATGCCGGAGTGTACAAGTGCCGGGCCGGCGCCGCTGAGACCAAAGCCACGCTCACCGTCGAAGGTACGAGGGGTTCTCACCAGCAGGGCTGTCCTGCTGCACGTCGGTGTGGGTCAGGAGTTCACCCTGGGCTTCTCTTCTTGAGGAGAGGTGGATTCCCACAGTTGTCTTCTAATTTTACACAAGTGAGCTGAGAGTGCTGATATTCCATGACAGTGACACGCAGCCCTTGCCATGAAGTAGGTGATGCACATGGAAAAGCACCATGTGGGTGAGGTAGAAATTCATGTTTGTCAAGGCAGGTTATTTTTAATTTCATCTGAGGAATTAAACATCTGGTGCTTCTAACCAAATAAATTCTGATGTTAAACTGCTACAGGGCATAGACTCTCATGGTCTTGGTTGTGATTTTCATTTCCTAGTCACTCTGTCAGCTTTTATATCTGCCTTACCTTTTTATATCTGCCATATAAACATTTTCTAGCTGCTATTTTATATCTCAGTGAATTTGTTACTCATAATGATGCTTTACCTCATCTGGGTTGGGAGCTGTTTTTAGCCAGCTCTTCCCCTCTGGTGAAGCTCTAAGAAAAGATCTGAGTCACTTTCAGCAAGACTTGGAGACAAGCCACAGAATCATTTCCAAAAGTTCAGGGGGCAGCTCTTGGTAACAGTTTGACCTTGCAGAGGTTCTTCACTGAAGGTGTTGTCAAACATTGAAATGGGCTGCCCAGGGCAATGCTGGACTCACCATCACTGGAGGCTTTTAGAAGATGTATAGATGTGGTACCTGGGGGATGTGGTTTCATGGTGGCCTTGGACTCAATAACCTTACAGGCCTTTTCCAACCCTAGTGATTTTATCGGTCTATTCTGTCTGAACAACAGAAGTATTTAATACTCCAAACCCCTCCCCTGAGTTGTTTAATCCTTGAGAAATAGCATTGTCTGATTGGAGAAGCTGCAAAGAGAAACCTCCAGCCAAGGACTGGGAAAGAAAAGAATTAAATCCCCATTGCTCCCTAAAGCTGAGCAATCTCCTTGTAATTTTCCTTTGTGGCCAAAATTATTTTCTTCCTCTTGTGCTGTGTCACAGTTTCCCTGGAAGGGAGTCAAGGACAATTTAGTCATAATCTGGTTTTTTTTGTGTGCAGTGACTAGCACAGAGAGTTGAAACTCTGCAGGATACTTAGACATCTCTGTAACATCATGTGAGAAAGAATGACTTCTTTTTAAGTTAAAAATTAAAAAGGGGGGGGGGAAGACTGATTTAGGGGGTTCTAGACCATGTAGTCTTTTTAATGGTTTTGTTTTTCTGTTGGGGCAAGTGCAGAACCAAGTAAATGAAATGTATTGATCCACGGTGTTCAGGAGACCAGACTGAGCCATCTAATAACCTCTCAGCACTGTGAAGCTGTGAGTGGGAACAATTGATTTATGGTGATGGTGCCCCTTGGTTTCCCACAGCCCGCAACGTAGAAGTCCTCAAGCACCTGCAGGACGTGGAAGTTGAAGAAGACAGCTCTGCCATGTTCTCCTGTGAGCTGTCCCACGACGATGAGGACGTGGAGTGGTTCCTCAACGGCACCCTCCTTTACACCAACAATTTCAATGACATCAAGAACGTTGGCAAGTGCTACACACTGACTATGAAGCAGGTCAAGCCCGAGGATGCTGGCACGGTGACGATGAAGTCAGACAAAGTGTCCGAGAGCGTGCGGCTGAAGGTGATAGGTGGGTCATGATCACACTCCTTCTGGGTGCAAATAGATACAAATGAGATATTATTGACCAGATATTGACCATATCCACGCAGCAATCCTGCTTGAAAGCTTCATCTCTCTGAAGTGGGGTGAAAGCTTCACCTCCTTTGTGTGCAGGGCCTTTTATCCAGAGCAGATTTCTACTGCAGTGGCTGGTTTTTCTAAGGAAAATTGTTTTGGTGTCCCGACAAAACTTTCTGTAGGTTTTTGTCATCCTGTTACTTACCAGGACAGTCTCAAGGACACTTTTTTGGACTTGTAGGTCTCTTCAATTGGTAGGCAGTCTATAAACTGTTGTTTCCAAAGATTTTTTGACTGCAGAGACCTGAGCTTCAGTGGACCCCCAAGTGTAGGGCACGCTGAGTCAGGGGAGGTTTAGGTTGGATATCAGGAGGAGGTTTTTCACCCAGAGGGTGGCTGAGCACTGGAACAGGTTCTCCAGGGCAGTGGTCACAGCACCAAGCCTGCCTGAGTTCAAGAATCATTTGGACAACATTCTCAGGCACATGATGGGATGGTTGGGGTGTCCTGTGCAGGGCCAGGAGTTGGACTTGATGATCCTGATGGGTCCCTTCCAACTCAGGATGTTCTCTGATTCTCTGACTTTTAATACATCATTTGTGGAGCTGGACTGAATCAGCAAGGAGAGGACAGTTTGCTGCTGTCCCTCCTATGTCGTAAAGTTCAGTCACACAGCTGAGTTTCTGTGGTTTAACATGTTCTTGTGCACCCTCATCAAGTTTGACACCAAGCTGAGTGGCATGGCTGACATGCCTAAGGGTTGGGAGACGATCCAGAGGGACCTAGACAAGGGCCCATGTGAACCTCTGGAGGTTCAACAAGATGCAAGGGGCTGCACCTGGACCAGGGCAGCCTCTGTGTCAGTCCAGGCTGGGGGATGAAGGGATTGAGCACAGCCCTGCTGAGAAGGACTCGAGGGTGCTGGTGGGTGACACCAGTTGTGGTTCTGCCTTGGTGTCAGCAGCATTGCCATCACTTAATCTGTCTGTGAGGATCTCATGGCAACTGAAATCCCTCAGCTGAGATATCCTGGTTCTTCTCTGGTTTGCTTGTTAACCTGCAGAGAAACCTGCTGTCTTCATGAAATCCTTGGACGACGTTTGCGGTGAGGAGCGAGGGGTGATTAAACTGGAGTGTGAAGTCTCCAAAGAGAAGGTCAAACCTGTTTGGAAAAAGGATGGTGTGAAGATCACTTCTGGTAACAAGTATGAGGAGATACAGTCTGGGAAGACCCTGTGCCTCCTTATCCATGATCTTGAAAAGACAGATGCGGGTTTATACACCTGTGACATCAGCACTGATGTGGCCAAGTCAAAGGTCAGCGTTCAGGGTGAGTATTGTAGATGATGGCCAGTCAAGGGGTGCTGGAAGTGAGGGTGGGATTGGTAACTTGGTGTCACCCCTAGTCCTGCCTAAGCCTCACATAACACAGTGATGTCTGGACAATCCCTGTTATCTTTGATGTGAGTATATCTGGGGTTTCAGTGAAAATCAGGTGTCAAGAATGTAGTGACGATGTTTCCTTCCTGAACATCCCCAAGGTGCAGAAATCCTCCCAGAAGAGCAAATACTTTCCCCCCAAAAAATCAACAACCAACAACAAAAAAGCCCCCCAAGCAACCCATGTCTCATATTTTGAGGTTTTAATTCAGAGTCCATTGTGGGGACACAAAAGTGGGACAACATTGTCTACTGAAGAACCCAGCAGTTCATCCTGCCCTCCAATCCTTGTGTCTTCCTGAAGGAAAAAGAATTGTTCATGGTTTCCAGACTCATATTTGTAATGAAAAATATTTTGAGTTTGTCTGATTTGAACACCCAGAGTAACAAGTTAAAATTCAATCATCCCATTCCTCATATCAACGTGGAGAAGAACCTCACACATCAAAGAAAAGAGGCTTCTTTTCTGAGAGCTTTCTCACTGAATCTTGACTCTTCCCCACTGAGTGAGCTGTTCTTCGTTCAGTCCTTGCAGAGCAGAGCCAGGAGGTTCACAGGTTCCCCTTTTCTATAACTTTGTGGTGATTCTGAGTGGATAATATCTGAGAAATCCTTCCCACGTCACGGAGATCTGTAAGGAATGCGGTGCTGTCCTACCAATCCAGTAGCTAAACCATAAAAATGTCATTTCTCTACTGCTGTCTACCATGAAAACCTTCTCCCCTTTTGTCCCGCAGAACTGAACATTGGCATCACCAAACGGCTGAAGAACACCGAGATCCAGCTGGGGGAGGACTGCACTTTTGAGTGCATTTTGTCCCACGAAAGCATCGATGACTTCAGCTGGATGCTGAACGGGAGAAGAGTGGAAAGCGGTGGGAGATTCAGAACGTCCAACGCAGGTCGCAAATACACCCTCAGTATCCAAAACGTGGCTCCTGAGGATGCCGGGGAGGTCGTTTTCACTGCCAGAGGTCTGACCTCCAAGGCTGCCCTGGCTGTGAAAGGTAAAGAGCTCAGAAAGGTTCTGGGGGTGGATCTCCTGGGTGTATTTTCACAAGGTTTTCCAACAAACCGTGGAGGCAAAGTCTTGTTGTGACCAGAGTGAATGACAACCATGAAGAATGGAGATTTTTTTCCTTAAAAATGAGTGAAAGGCTGAAAGTTTGAATAGATATTTGAGAACTGACTACACTGGGTAACGTGTACGAATAAATTCAACCCAGGCTGTCTTCAACAGAGGAAATCACCCAAGGCTCCCTGGGTGGTCAATGGAGAGAAGAAATAGGTAGTTTTCAGACATAATTTGTAGTTTGCAATTAGTCATTTTTGCATAGATTCTCAGAATGGTTTGGGTTGGAAAGGACATTAAAGATCATCCAGGGTAGATTTAAATTAGATATTAGAATGAAATTCTGCCCTGGGAGGGTGGGCAGGCCCTGGCACAGGTTGTCCAGAGAAGCTGTGGCTGCCCCATCCCTGGAAGTGTCCAAGGCCGGGTTGGAGCAACCTGGGCTAGTGGAATGTGTCCCTGCACATGGCTGGGTTGGAATGAGATGGGCTTTAAGGTCCCTTCCAACCCAAACCATTCTGTGATCCTGTGATTTGAATTGCAAAACTCCCAACCATAAAGGGATCGTGATTTCCCTTCAAAGTTCCCTTTTTCCCCCCCCCTTCTCCAGAGAAACCTACCGAGGTTACAAAACAGCTGGAGGACAAAACATCACAAGCAGGGCAGGACATCAACCTGTGCTGTGAATTATCCAAAGCTGATGTGAACATCAGGTGGTACAAGGATGGCAAAGCAATCCGGAGAAGCCAGAAATACGACTTGCAGCAAGAGGGGACACGGGCCATGCTGATCATCCGGGACTCCACAGTCAAGGACAGTGGGGAATACACCTGTGAGACAGAGGTCTCCAAAACCACAGCCAGGATCACAGTGCAAGGTCAGCTGAAGAGTGGAGAGGGGCTGTGGGGGACAGAGGTTGGGATGTTCTTCTCCTCCATCTCCCTGAAGGGGGTCAGTGTTTACTTTTCAATAAGCATTATGGACTAAAAGCTTTAAAAAAAGAAGTTATTAAAAAGCACCTTGGAAGTATTGAGGAATCTCACGTGCTTTGTAACGATCCAATCAAAACTGGCAGTTTGAATTAGTCTTCTCTGAATGTGTGATCAAAACGGGGCATGTTCTGCAAGATGACACCTCACCAGTACCTGTACAATGGCTTTAAGCTTTTCCTGGAGATATTTCACCTGCTGTGTCCTGTGACTGGATGTGGACCTGGTGATCTTCTCAGATCCATTCCATCTGATAGGATGAGAGGAAATGGCCTCAAGGTTTAGATGGGATATTAGGAGAAATTTCTTCATGGAAAAGGTGGTCAGGCATTGGAACAGGATGCCCAGGGCAGTGGTGGAGTCACCATCCCTGGAGGGATTTAAAAGACACGTAGATGTGCCACTTGGATACATGGTTTAGTGGTGGCATTGGAAGAGTTAAGTTAATGGTTGCTTGATGATCCTAAGGGTCATTTTCAGCCTAAACGATTCTATAATTCTTTATTCTGTGGTTTCCCAAGGTGGGGCAGTGGGGATCCAAGACCGCTCTGTATGCTTAGGGCTAGTTTGGGTAACAAGTCTGTCTCTGTCTCATTTTTTTAAATTCTTTTTTCTTTCCAGAGAAACCTAATTATTTTGTGCAGGAGCTTTCAGACCTGAAAGTCGATGAGAGTGGAACTGCAGTTTTTGTGTGCCAGAGTGAGAGAGCTGCCTCCTCCGTGGTCTGGAGGAAAGGCATCGCTGAGCTCAGGGCTGGGAGGAAATACGAGATCACCCAGAAGGGACAAGTCCTCCAGCTGACCATAAAGAACCTGGAGAAAAGCGACAGTGACACTTACAGTTGTGACATTGGGGATGTCCAGTCCAGAGCCAAGCTTGTTGTGCAAGGTATGAATCGCAGGAATGTGGTTGTACATCCCATTTCCCCATGGGAGACATTCTAGGCACAGGCAGATCTATTTCTCTGCATGTGGGTACCAGATCCACTGATTTCTTGCTCATGATGTAAAGATCTTGTGGCCAAAAATATAGACATGGAGCTGGACATGCCAAGCCATTTGAAGGAATTCCACCTGGAGTGCTTTGGGTGTGATTTAACCCCAAAACGTTGGTGTGAGGAGAGGTTGGTGTTCCTGTGTGAACATGTGATGGACATGATTCAAAGTGCCCGCTGCTAAATGGGGGAAAAATTGTTCTGTATCCAGGCTTTTCTCTGCATCCCTTGATGCCTCTTCCCAGTAGTGGTTTCCAAGAGGTGATGGGTAAATAGTGGTCTGTAGAATCACAGAATGGTTTGAGTTGGAAAAGACCCTAAAGATCATTTTGTTCCACTCCGCTGCCATGGGCAGGGACACCTTCCACTACCCCAGGTTGCTGCAACCTGGCCTTGGACACTTCCAGGGATCCAGGGACAGCCACAGCTTCTCTGGGCAACCTGTGCCAGGGCCTGCCCACCCTCCCAGGGAACAATTCCTTCCCAATATCCCATCCATCCCTGCCCTCTGGCAGTGGGAAGCCATTCCCTGTGTCCTGTCCCTCCAGGCCTTGTCCCCAGTCCCTCTCCAGCTCTCCTGGAGCCCCTTTAGGCACCAAAAGGGGCTCTCAGGTGTCCCTGGAGCCTTCTCTTCTCCAGGTGACCCCCCAGCTCTCCCAGCCTGGCTCCAGAGCACAGGCGCTCCAGCCCTCAGAGCATCTTCATGGCCAGAATCTTTCAGTGCTCCATGTCCCTTTGCCCCTTGGAGATGAAGGGAACAACGCAAATTGCAGCTGAAGAGCACAACCAGCACAGCAGCTTTTAGGTGACCCTGGGGGCAGTCAATGAGCTGTGCTGGTGGCAGGGCAGTGCTTGAGGTTTGTTCCTCGCAGTCCCCAAACAGGAGAAACCCTTGAGGCAAAACTGATAAAGCAATGAAGAGAACAGGAGGAATGATTCAGGAATTTTCAGATGGAGATGCAGTGGCAGTGTCCACTTGCTAATTATTGCAGGTATTAAAGACAAGGGGGTGAAGTCAGACTCCTCCACCTCTGGCCATCTGGTAGAGGTGTGTTGGGAAGCAAAGAAATGTTCTTAACCCCCCTCGTGGCCTCTGAGCACCAGAGTTCACTGTGAGCTTCCCGACTCCAGCTTTTCTGAGGGGAGAAAATACTTCACTGTCAAGAAGATAAAAGTAAAAAAATCCCTGTACTGGTTTTGTAAGTAGGAGGAACATCAGAGATAATATTGTATACAGCAATAACCTTACTTTATCTTTATAGTTTATATATATATATATATACACACATATTTCTAGTTAGGTGTATGTCTACCTATACAGGCAGGTTTTCAGGGCAGATGCTTTATTTCTTTTTACCAAAACTGCAGTCAGACCCTCTCTCTGATTCTCACTGTGCTTCTGGTTGGACTGAACTGTAAGAAGGTGGGGACTCAGTAGTTCTGTTCCACAGAATCAAATTATATTTGCTCTAGAAAAGCAAGGAGGGTGTCAAGGGTGGGATCATCTGCTCAGTGATGTCTAGAGCCCAATAATGCTGGCAGAGACTCCTCCTCTCAACCTTTTGAGGGAGTTTGATTAGGAGAGGGTTTATAACACTGGATCTGCATTGTACTTGTTCTGCTTTATGTTTCTTGGTGCTTTAAAGTTGTCTTATCCTATTTTGGTGTGTGTCCTGTATATATTCTCTTCCTGTGAGTGGGTTTTGTGTTCGGTATCAGGGGAATTGTGTTTCAGTCTTCTGTATCATGAGCATATTTCTTCTTGGGAGTTTTCCATATGGATTTTCATGCTAGAAACGGAAGATTCCAGTAATTGCTGTGTCTATGTTCCTTTCAGGCCAGAAAGTGCTAATAACAGAAGACCTGGAAGATGTCACTGTGTTAGAAGGAGAATCTGCCATGTTCAAGTGCAGAATCTCTCCTGTAGACTATAGCAAAGTGCAGTGGTTTTTGGATAAAACCCCACTCCATACCAATGAACTTAATGAGATCCAGTCGCAGCCTGGGGGATATCACCTGCTAACGCTGAGAAAGCTCTCCCTGAAGGACTCGGGGGTCATTACATTTGAAGCTGGGGATAAGAAAACATCTGCCAGTTTGGTTGTGAAAGGTAAATCGATCATAAAAACCACAGGAGAGGAAATAATGAGTACAAAGAAGTGGGCTTGATGTGGGTAGGTGGAAAAAAAAAAGGACATGTCCGTGTATGCTCAAGAATAGAATTAATTATACAATGAAATTCCAGCTGCAGAATGAACACTTTGCAATCCTGGACAACTCTGGGAGTGTTTATTGGATCTTAGGTGGGAATGTTCTACTGCAGTGGTGCCTTGTTCAGTTTTCCTCAAGTGAGCTGATAAGGTGGTGCTTAACGAGGAGAAATCAATTAATTCAGCCGCAAAACAATAAGTTTCAAATGTGGTTTTCATTGTTTGAAAGGCAACATTGCATGTTTTTCTCTGTTATTTGTTGTTGACAGTGGTTTTTCTTGTCTGGAAAAGTTAAAGTGAGTTAAAAGTGCAGTGTTAGTCCAATTCCGTAGAAAGGAAGTGAAATGAATGCCAAACAACCCAAGAATGTGGGATTAAAGAGATGTTTTCTTACTGGAAATGTAAATATTTCTTGTTGCCCAGAGATGTGAAACACACAATCTCCACCTGTCAGATCGCAGTCTCATTTCTCCCAACCACCACATCTATTTCAAAGAATGTTTTCTTTTTTCCCAAGCTACAGAAATACAACTGAATTATTATGTTTGTTTGTTTTTTTCTGAAGGAAAACGAAAGATTTTGTTTGAAAAAACGTTAATATGTGATGCTGTAATACCATAACCAGGTTTTGCCTATTGATGTGTAGCTTAGATTACTTTTATAAGCTGTGTAGAAAGACAAAGACTTCCAGAGAGCTCCTCTGTCCCAGTGGCCTATTTTGGACGTGACTCTCCGGTCTCTGGAGGTGTCTGTCACCTTCCAGTGGATTCAAAAGTGGAAATTCACCCAATTTCTGATGTCCCTCTCCAAGGAGGGAGCTCAACCCCCCACATTTGTCTGGGTAATTACTTTGGGCAGCCAGATTCATCACAGCAATGTCCCCAAGGGTGGGATCAGGCAGGAGGTGCCATCCTGCTTGACAGGACAAGGGGTGATGGTTGTAAACTGAAAGAAGGTCAATTTAGATTAGATTAAAGAAAGAAGGCTTTTATAATGAACATTATAAGAGGTGCCCAGAGAGGTGGTGGATGCTCCATCCCTGGAAACATTCAAGGCCAGGTTGGATGGGGCTTGGAGCAACTTGATCGAGCTGAAGATGTCCCTGCTCTTTGCAGGAGGGTTGGATTAGGCGACCTTTAAAGGTCCCTCCCAAGCCAAACTGTTCTGTGATTCTGTGATCTAAAGGGTTGTTATCTCAGTTCCTGTGAGATAAATGACTTGTTCACCTGCGCAGGTTTGAGCACGTACAGGAGGTTTTTAAGGGCACAGGGCTGTGTTTAACCAGACCCCTGGATGTCCTGTGTGGTGTTAGACACTTGGCATGAGCTGGTCAGAAGCTGCACCTGGATTAGAGAAGTCAGTGTGAATAAAAAAGCATTTGGGTTGTTGGAAGGGTCAACCTGAACCTCAGGGCGTGGAGTGGCAGGACAAGCTGCTCACAGGACTGACCTAGAGGACCAAGAAACAAACCAGCTTTAGGCTGAGGTTGCTGTGCAAGGAAAAAGAAGACCTTGATGATGTAATGAAGAAGAGGTGGTGCTTAATGGTCCCAGTTTTCTCTGGCTTTCTCTGCACGAGGATGTTTTCTCAATACCCATTCTACACAGCAGAAAGACCTGTGTTGACTTCAGTAGGACCTGGATCTCTCCCATGAGGAACCATTTGTTAGAAACCCCCCACATTTGTGGTGTTCCACTACAGCCCCATTTTTCCCTTCGCAGAGAAGGGTGTGGGATTTAAACACACGGATTCACATCAGCAGTAGATGTGAAGGAGCCAAGCCGTAATGATGTCTACAACAACCTGCATTGTTGGAGCTTTCCTTTATGTGTCAGGGTCACATCAGAACAGCAGAATGCAAAAACAGGACCAAAAAACCAGTAGCTGTGTGACACTCAGTGTCCCAAACTAGAGATGAAAGGGACCAGAAGAACAAGCTGTAGTTGTTCAACAGCCACAGGTCAAGTGAATGATGAATCAATAGCTGATTTGTGTGTTCATAAAACAGCAGAATTCAGGAAGAATTTTTTTATTTCATTATCTAAGGGGAGAACACTTCAATTGAGGGTTTTTTTCCCCCAATAAATTCCTTCCCTGCACAAACTCAGCTTAAAGCCTTGAATCCCAGGCTGTGGCAGAGCCTGCCCAGGAAGCTCCACAGGGATCCTGTCACCTGCCCCTTCAGTGTTTGCTCTGTGCTGGCTTTAAGTCTGTGTTCATGTTGGGTAAAAAAAATACGTTTTTATAATGACAAATCAATAGTGCTGGTCGTGCCAGAAAGTGCTTTGGCGTTGCTGTGTCCTCCTTGCTGCGTGTGAGTTGGCCTCCTAAAGGTCTATGGGGTTTGTGCCAGTGGCCCAGCTCTGAGCACCCATCTGTGGCACGTTGTTAGCAGTGCAGCATCTGCCACTGATGTGAGTAATGGAACAGCCATGGCAGCAAAGCGCAGGCAGCGGTTACAAGGAAAATAAACATATGGCTTCAATGTTTTTTTGGTGTTTTTTTTTCTGCTGTAAAGTGCTGGCAGCCAGATGTGAGATGTCAGATTCTGTTTACTCTTCGCCAGTGCTTCTCCATTCCTGCGGTTTTCTATCTCAAAACCAAAGTCTGATACAACAAAAAAAAGGGGGGGGGGCGGGGGGGAGAAATGATTTTCAGCCTCAGCTTTCCTTCACCATTTACTTCATTCCTTTTCAGAGCCACCGCTGCTTTTCAAGCAAGAGCTCCGAAACGAAGAGGCTAAAGAAGGCAAACAGGCCAAGCTGAGCTGTGAGCTCAGCAAGCCTGGCACCCCAGTGACGTGGCTGAAGGGGGACACTGTGCTCTGTGCCAGTGACAAGTATGAATTGAGGCAGCACGGCGCTGTGGCAGAGCTCATTATCCGCGACGTTCGACCAGTCGATGCCGGGCACTACACCTGCAGCACTGGGGAGCTCAGCACCACTGCCCTGCTGAAAGTGAAGGGTGGGTAGAGTTACACACCTTGCTGCCCTTTCTTAATCAAGTGGTCTATGAAAAAAAACATAAAGCACATAACATATAATTTTTTTTGTGGCAGCGCCACATTCGATACGTAAAATTGAAAGGTAATAATCCACACTTGTCATCATCTGTATGTATTTTATTCCTGGAATCTCAAATTCTGTGGTTGGGGTTTTGAATGTGTAAACCTCCTACTGAGCTAAAAACCATTAGGTGAAGTGCAGAGGGTTAATTTCCTATGTGCTGTAATTCCTGACCTATCAGCTCTTTTACAGGACTGTATTAGGACTGGAGTTAGAGCTGGAGCACAAGAAACAGAAATCCAGTCCCTGAAAAATTGTAGGTGGCCAAGTGATTAATGTTTAGACCCCCAGACTCCCTAAAACATTGTTTAAAAAGGCTTTTAGATGCCATCTGCGCTTCCCAATATCCTTCTAACAACTGTAGTAACTTTAGCAGTACGTGCTGGAGCAGAAAGCAGGAGAGACAGAGGAGAGAATTATTATTTCAGAGCTCTCCAGGAACAGTGAATGAATTAAAACCAAAACTTTCCCCATAATCCTTGGAATCCACAATGAGATGGCAACATCTGGGAGAGGGATTTATTCCTGTTCCCAAGCAGGATCAACCTTGGTGCCACACGGCCAAGGGAGGGTCTGGGGCTGCTCTGCTCCTTTGGAAAAGGACTGGTTGTAGGTGACAGCTCTCATGGGGGCAGGTCAAGAGGGCATGTCCTAATCCCTGGTTCTGTGTTGTAGCTGTGCCTGTCCTTTTCAAACAAGCCCTGGAGAACACGGATACAGAAGAAGGGAGATCCGTCTCCTTGCGCTGCGAACTCACCAAAGCTGATGCCACCGTGGTGTGGAAGAAGGGAGAAGCCACGCTCCAGGCAAGTGCCAAATATGAAATGAAGCAGAAGGGGACAGTGGCAGAGCTGGTGATTCATAATGCAGAGCCAGAAGATGCTGGAAGATACACCTGTGACACTGGAGACCAGCAGACCACAGCCCAAGTCAAAATCCATGGTAGGAATGAGACACCTGCTTGTGACCATTTGTTGTTGTTCTTGCCATGGTCCTGCTACCTCCTGCACACTTTAGAGTTTGGAAAAATAGGGATCAGTGCAGGCAAAAGGGTCTGTTATGTTCTCTGTTTTCTGGGATGGGAACTTCGTGCTAAAACATATCAGTCAAATATACCTGATAACTAAATATCTTCTCTTCCCTAAGAAATGTCTCTTATGCTTTGCATAGAGGGGACTGTCCAAGCTCTAAGCCAAGAGGTAAGAAGGGCCTCAGCCACACCTTTTATTAATGGATATGAGGTTCTTTTCTCCACTTCCTCAGCAAGTTTTTATGTCTCTGTAACCAGCAGAAGAATAGTTACTTTGGTATTCTAATTACTGGGAAATAATTGCTCTTTCTTAATTTGGTCCAAAACTCTTGGTGTGTTATTGCAAATACAAGTGGAGTCATGGAAGGGCAGGTAGGTCGGAGCTCATTGGCTGTGTGTGCACCAAGAGAATGTGTTTTGGCTTTGAGTCCCATAGGAGGTCACCAGATGGTGATGATGCTCCCCAAGTAAACTGAGAATGCTTCATTCCTCAGCTGTCTCTGTGCTCTTCAAGGAAGAGCTGAAGCCCGTGGAAGCTGTGGAAGGTGGGACCACCACCCTGCACTGCCAGCTGAGCAGGGAGGTCCCCGTGGAGTGGAGGAAGGGGCAGACTCTTCTCTGGCCAAGTAACAAGTACAAGATGAGGCAGGAGGGCACAGTGGCTGAGCTGCTCATCCATGATCTGGACCCAAAGGATGCTGGAGACTATTCGTGTCTAGTGGGGAACCAAAAAACCACAGCAACCTTGTCAGTGAATGGTAAAAAGGCAGAAAGAACCTGGGAAACTCTGGAATGGTTTTGTCCACCTCTTCCCTCCTCCTCTGCTCTGTACATTCCCTCACCACAACCACCTTTGTCCTCCTTCTGCTGCTCTCACCCATCCACTTTTTCATGTTCCCGTGTCCCTCCTGTCCCCAGTCTTTGTCCTCAATCAGCTTTCATTATGCCCAGTGTTGGGTGTGTGTGTTGCGTTGTCTTCTTACCTTTCCTCAAGGGAAGGGTGCTGTCCTGCACGTGTGTTTTCCTGAATTAACATGGAAACATAAGATTCCTTGGGATTTTGTGTTAAGGGGTGTTTAATGACGAGAATGAGTTTGTCATTTGTGTGCACGAACCCAATCAAGGTCACAAAATGATTCCCACAGAGCAATTTACTAGAGAATTTCTTTTGCCATCCGTGATAAAAAGGCAGGATGCGCTTAAGGATAAAGGGTGTTGGAAGAAGGCTTGGATAGGCATACAATAAATCGTGATAGAGACCTGAGCAGGGTTTTGGGCTGCAACCCCTGTCCCTTGTGCATCTCTCAGCCCTGCCGGTGCGTTTCAAAAAGGAGCTGAGGAACGAGGAGGCCACGGAGAGCGGGACGGCCACGCTGCAGTGCGAGCTGAGCCGGCCCGGGGGCTCGGTGCAGTGGAGCAAGGATGGCAAAGTGCTGGAGCCGAGTGGGAAGTACAAAATGAGACGGGAAGGGCGTTTCGTTGAGCTGGTCATCCAGGACCTGGACTTGGCAGATGCTGGGAGCTACACCTGCCTGTGTGGAGACCAGAAGACCACGGCTGCTCTGAGAGTGAATGGTAACAGTTCTACACGTGTTTCTCTTTAAGCCCCCAAAAATAGCTTCAATGGCAGCATTCTGTGGGCAGCCGGAGCTTGGTCAGTGTGTTTTCTTAGGGGTTTCACATTCTCTGTGATGCTAAAGAGTCACCCTATTAGGGAATATTCCCTTGTGCTCTTCTTGCCTCGAGACAGCACATTTACATTGTGTACTGTTTTCTTTAATTTGTCTGTCTTTCTTCTAGGAGGTTTTACCCCCCTTTCCACAGTGCACACCCAGAAATAGTGTGGTTTTGGTTAAATGTGTGCACTGAGCCCAGTAACTCACAGTAACCAGCACAGTCCAGGTCATCTCATTGCAGTGCTGACTCCCTCTCTGTTGGTATTGCATCCTTCAGCCTTGACTGCCCTCTTCCAAGAAGAATTGTCCAACAAGGAAGCCACAGAGGGGGAGGCAGTCACTTTGCACTGCAAACTGAGCAAATCAGCCCCAGTGGAGTGGAAAAAGGGGAACGTGGTCCTCAAGCCGAGTGAGAAGTACAGAATAGAGCAGGAAGGTCCCTGTGCGGAGCTGAGGATCCAGGATTTGGGACTGGCAGACGCTGGTGATTACAGCTGTGTGTGTGGAGACCAGCAGACTACGGCTGCCCTGGCAGTGCATGGTAAAAAAGGGTTTCTCAGCACGCGCCCAAGTGAACGTGTATCATTCCAAGACCTCTTCCTCTCCTTCTTCTGCTTCCTCTGATCTCTGTGTACTTTCTCTCCTCCCATATGCTGATTAATTTTCCTATCCTGTTTTCCTTCTCTCTCTCTTCTCCTCCTTTCACCTCGTGTGCAGTTTGGTTTCCTGGGTGCTACGTCTAAATGACAAGCGGAGTGCAGGTCCCCAGCTCAACACAACCTTCCTAGCCCAGAATAGCTGCTTATTTAGGAGTTTTCCCACAGGAATTGCCCTAAAAGTGGGAATAATATTTACTTTTTTCTGGCTTAGACTGTTGCACTTGTTGCTCCTAAGAGGAACAAGTGTTCCTCCATGTGTGATGCTCCACAAGGATGATCTTAATGAAAAATAGACTTTTTTTTAATGCTCCTGCTATTCTTCTGCACATTTTGGCTTAATTCTTCCAAAGCAAATGCTTTATCTCTGCAGGAAACTGGCAGCATGTTTGTAACTGCTCTGCTTTAAGGGGCTCTGATTATAAAAATTCTGACATTGCCATGAGTCAGGCACTTCTGTAGAACTGGTGCTCTTCTCAAGGGAAAAAAAATGCTCTGGGTCTCGTTGAAATGTGGCCTCTTATTTTATGTCTTTGATTTTATGGTGTATAAAGTAAAGGATAGAAGGCTTGGCAACTGCATTTGCAGATAGAATTGCTTTTAAAGAGCATTTTAAAGCATGAGGGGGGAAAAAATAAAGTAAAAATCAGACTGAATTATCTTTTGAATTGTTAGAGATCAAAGCAAAATCCTGGAGGAGACCAGGACGGTCTTGTGGTTTCAGGGAGATAAGAGTGATTAGACCTTGGGTCAGGCTTTCTCAGCGTTGACGCCGTGTCCATATTGCATTTACTCTGCAGTCCTGCCCGCTCTTTTCACCAAAGAACTGACAGACAAAGAGGCCACCGAAGGTAAAAGTGTCTCCCTGCGCTGTGAGCTGAACAAGGCAGCTGCCAACGTGGAGTGGAAGAAGGGATTCAAGACCCTCAGGCCAAGTGACAAGTACAGAATGAACCGGGAAGGTGTCGTTGCCGAGCTTACAATCCAAAGCCTGGACCCGGCGGACGCTGGGAATTATTCCTGTGTGTGTGGAGACCAGCAGACCATGGCAGTGTTAACAGTTCATGGTAAAGCACACGAAACAAGGCACACACTCAGAGGAGCCACCCTGTTTGCTCTGCTCACTTGGACACATAGCTGGTTACGGTCCCACCTCCTCCTTCTGCCAGGCCTTTATCCCCAGCTCCTTCAGCTGGGACGTGGCACGGGATGGGGATGGGGCAACCAGGGTTGTTGCCACTGTTTTCATTAGGATCTATGGCTTTGCCCTTGAAAATTCCTTTATTGGGCTCCCCGTTATGCTCCAGCCCAAAAATAATTGCCTCAAAGGGATTAGGATTTAGAGATTTTAAGGTTTCGTGACATTCCAAGAGGTGAAGTTATTCCATGGAATTTTATACTCCGTCCCTGAGACAGCAAGGTGATTTGATACTTGTATGGCATTCAGTCGGTGCCCTGTGGAGAAGCCCAGACCTTCTAAGGTTGACCATTCTCAGGGAGAACTTTGATTTTCCCTGAACCTGACATCTTTGAAAGGGTATGTCAGTTCAGGTGAAAATGCTTGTTTTCCCACCATGTATTGAAATGAACAATTTCATTTCAAACTGACATTTAGAATGAAACTCCAGCGTTTCATTTGTCTTTTTAAAAATGTAAAATGTCTCTTTGTTTGCTTAAGGGTGTGAAAACACAGCGAACATCCCCCCTTATGGTTTAAAAAGTCATATAAGAAAACCATCTTTTCCTCCAGAAATTTCAGGTTGTTCTTCTGGCTTGAAATTTCACAGGAGAAAAGGATGATTTTCTCCTTCTGTTTGGATTGATTTGTGACTCTAAGTACACGTTAAATAGCTCTGTGGGTTGCTGTACACATTGAATCCTTTCCTGATGGTGATGACATTTCTTTCCTAACGCTGATTCATGGAGACTGTTGAGAATCTCTGCTCTCGTGTTGATAAATCAGTTCAAGATAAGAGGGAAATGGAAACTTAAACATAATTTAAACTCTTTGGAGAGTTGCCTCTCACTGCTCATATTGCTGTCCTTCAGCTCTGCCAGCATTTTTCAAAGAAGGGTTGAAGAACAGAGAGGCCACAGATGGTGGAACAGCCACCCTGCGCTGCGAGCTGAGCAAGGTCGGGGTCCCCGTGGAGTGGAGAAAAGGGGGCAAGACCCTCAGACCCAGTGAAAAGTACAGGATGAGACAAGAAGATACGGCTGCAGAGCTGCTGGTCCGAGACCTGGAGGTGGAGGACACAGGAGAATATACCTGTGTGTGTGGAGAGCAGAGGACCTCGGCTGTCTTGACAGTCCATGGTAAAAAAGCCCTTCCCAGTTGTGATAGCAGTGTCCTGAGGACATCCATGGTAGAACCCTTCTCAGGTGTGACAGCAGTGTCCTGAGGACATCCATGGTAGAACCCTTCTCAGGTGTGACAGCAGTGTCCCGAGGACATCCCTTTTCTCTCCTTCTTTCTCCACTTGCTCTGGTGTTTTGATTCCGCAGCATTTTCTTGGTTTCCTGAGGGTGTTTCCTCCCATCTCCCACCGACTGTCAGTTTGAAACTGATGGCTTTATAGCAGAATGAAGAAAAGTTGGGAGAATTTCTTATCTTGGGCACCTGCCTGTGAGGCCACGAGTGAGCAGGACTGTTTGCAGAGGGGTTGCCATTATGTCGCACTGGTTCTTTAACCAGGAATGGATGACTGTCCTCTTTTGCAGGACTGAGGTACATCCTGCTAGGGATAAATGAAATAAACCCCCACCCCGTGGCATTATCCTGCAGGTCCTGACTTAGGGAGCAGTGGGACAGGTTTTGTTCCTGTCTCTTCTGTGGTGGATAGAGTTGAGCTCTGGTTGCCCCTCCAGAAGAAGCAGTTCACGTGCAATCCAATAGATAAAAGAACAGGTTTTATTTGAGATATATCTTAAGGGATAAGATGGTTCTAAAGACAGGAGGAAAACTGTGGAGTCAGAACTCTTCTCCTAGATTTTCTGCACGCTTCTGCTCCTCTTCTTTCTCCCACCTGGAGGTTATTTCTGTTCCTCCCCTCCTCTGACCCAGCACTTTCCTCTCTGTGCAGGTCTCTTCCTTTTTACTTTAGTGGCACATCACAAAGCAACTTGTTGAATGCTGCTAAAAAACTCCCCTGTATTCCTGGTATTAGGACCATTTATGTCCTTGGAAATTGTGCCTTAAAGGTGCACCTGAAGTTATATTGCTAATTTATTTCCTGAACCAAACAGATAAATTATGGCACCAGGGAAAGGGAGGGATCTCCAGATGGCAGTGCTGTCACCTGAGCCGATGACTTTTGATCAAAATTCATACATGAGCGATTATTTCAGACTGCAATAGGCAGAGCGGACTAATGGAATCACCTGAGCATGCTGATAAGGCAATGTCAGAGGCAGATCGTGGTGGCCCTTTATGATCCTGCAGCATTTTCCCAACAGATGCAGCTTTCCAGCCTATGTGACCTATTTTCCTGTCACGGTGAAGGACTGGCCCCAGGACCTAGTTCTGAGTGCCCCAAGGCGTGGCTGGTGGTTTTGATGCCCTCTCTGTTTATATCACACCCCCTAGCTCTGCCCGCACAGTTCAAAAGAGACCTCGGCCACGTGGAAGCCCAGGAGAGCAGGGTGGCTGTTCTGCAGTGTGAGCTCACCAAACCCGCGCCGGTGCAGTGGAGGAAGGGCCACGAGGTGCTCCAGCCCAGTGAGAAATACAGGATGAGGCTGAAGGACACCATTGCTGAGCTGACAATCCAGAGCCTGGAGGAGCAGGATGCAGGAGATTACACGTGTGTGTGTGGAGACAGGACGACCACGGCGTCCCTGAGAGTGCATGGTAAAATAGCTGGCTTTGAGAGGAGTTCTCTGCCTTGTCATCTGTCACCTCGTGGGGCATCACAGGCTGGTCTTGATCCCATCTATTAGTTTAAATTGTTGTGACAGCTGTGCCGAGCTCTGGGGATGTCTTCCACTGAAAGTCCTTCCCTTGGGACTGATAAAGAGCATCACAGAGTCTTTTCAGTCCCTGCTCTTCGCTGTTAGTGAATCTGGAAATGGGTAATGAAGAGCTCGATGAAGTCATAGATAGCACTTGGAATATTTCCGCTAAATAATGTCTTTAGGGCACACATCACTGGGATTTCACTTGTTTTTCTTGAATGGAATGGAGAAGTTATGAAAACATTGCAGCCTGTAATTTTAAAAGGCAGCGTGTTCATTTTAACCCTTAATCTGGTTTTTAGAAAGCACCGTGCATAGTTCCTTGAAATCTTGGGGTCAGCTCTCTGTTGTTTTATCTTAAATTGCCTTTAAAACATCCCTGCAAATCCTGACATTATAGTTGTGCAACACCGATTTCCAGAGCAGGGAGAGCTGAGAAGCTGAGACTGGGCTGGGGCTCCATTTCATGCTGTGGACCACACCATAAAATACCCCCTCTGACTTAGGAATAAGGTGCTTTCCAGCTGTCCAAAGCCAGTCTTTTATGATTCTTGGATTATTTCTCACTCAACACTGATTTCCAAATCAGGCTGACGTGTTGCAAAGCACAAGGCAGGGACGTGCCTGAAATATTGCTTTGCCTCTCAGGTACTGTGCACTCCAAATCTTTATAGATTAAAGGGTTTTAAGGCAGTGGAGCTGTCAAAGCAGAGTTTCCCCTCAATTTTAAAGCTCTCTCTTCACTGTGATCTTCAGCCCTCCCTCCACATTTTCAAAAGGAGCTGAAGAACGTGGAAGGCACAGAAAAAGGCACGGCCACTTTCAGCTGCAAACTCAGCAAGCCCGGAGCTGCCGTGGGCTGGAGGAAGGGACACACAACCCTGGGGACAAGTGACAAGTTCACCATGAGACAGGAGGGCACGGTGGCTGAGCTGCTGATCCGTGATTTGGAGCTGGCAGATGCTGGAGATTACACGTGCTGCTGTGGAGAGCAGAGAACCACGGCTGCCCTGAGAGTGAATGGTAAAAAAAGAAAAAAAAAATAGGGAAATATTTAACAAATTCAAGGGATTATTTTTTTTTGAGTGTAGAAGCCTCAGGTTTGAAACTGCAGCCCCGTTTGTGATGATTTTAGCAGGCACAGGTCGGGTGTTCATGGCAGAAAAATGGAGATATTCCTCCTGGTGCTGACTCGTTTCTTTGATGCTCAGATTCAGCAGTAGGTGCTGAGAAATGAAAAATCATATTATTGTGGTGTTTGTTGTAAAGAAGTCCCCAAGTTGAGATATTTTTGGTACAGATGTCAGTGTTTCAGAATAATTGTGGGGTCAAGTTCTGCCTGACCACTCTGTGAGGAGATACAGAATTCACAGAGTGGTTTGTGTTGTTTTAAAGGTCCCTCATGGTGTCAAGGAAAAGAGAAATTGATGCCTCAGGTATAGTTTTATTTCTGAACTTTTAAAGTAATTATTTTTATTTAAATAGATTTTAAAACCCCCTTGTTAGGCTTTATTTTCCATTCTGGCAGGCAATACAGCAAGGTGGGGCTCAGTCTTGCAGGGCTGGAGAAGTTGGGAGTGATGTGGTTCTCCATTTCATGGCATGGACTTTACCATAAAAAGCCCCTCATATTTATGAATCAGGTGTTTCCCTGCTCTCCAAAGCCACTCTTTCATGGTTCTCAGAGGGGTTCATCAGTCCTGCTTGGTTAGGAAAGCCTTTGCTTGCCCATGCTTTTGACAGACCACAGCTAAGTGGTTTCTTGAAGGGCTTCTGTGGTCACACACTGTGCTCGTTTTGAACTCCTCAGCCTTGCCCGTGCACTTCGAGAAAGAGATGATGAATGAAGAAGCCACAGAAGGTGGGACAGCCACTCTCCAGTGTGAACTGTCTAGACCTGCCTCTGTGGAGTGGAAGAAGAAGCACAAGGTGCTCAAACCCAGTGAGAAATACACTTTGAGGCAGGAGGGCACCAGGGCACAGCTGCTGATCCACGCTTTGGAAGCCAAGGATTCTGGGGAATACTCCTGTGTGTGTGGGGAGGAGAAGACAACTGCAGCACTCACAGTGCATGGTAAAGGGAGCAGAAAGGGGGGAGTTCTGTGTGTTGTTTCTCACTCCTCCTCTGGAAGCCTCGGTACTGACACACGTCGAGTCCTTTCTCTAATCCTGTCATCATTAATTCTGTTGGTAACGGGTTTTCTTCGTTTTGTTGTGATTTGTATCTAATTCTAACTCGAGTTAAAGTTCCACTGGTTGCACTAATATTTGCCCTGTTTTCTTCTCCCTGCTCTTGGTGGTGCCCTGCTTTGCACCACACCGAAGGCTGAAGATGCCACACACTTGCTGTATTTATTGTGTTCTATTCACTTTTGGATTGAGCCTGGAGAGGTGAAGCAGCAGGAACACTCACGCTTCTTTAAAAGGATGATTAGATTGCAAGCTGTGTTAGGATCTGAGAAACAATTTTAAATAGTGCAAGCAAAACTTGGTTCAGTGCAATTTTTCTATGTAACTCTGGCCAAGGATAATGTAGATTTGTGTTCGGGTGCTGCAGAACACTCAGCATTATAGTGGGAGAGTAATTCACACTCCTCACTCAAATTCCTCTGCAACTTTCCTTGGAAGAAAGGGAAACTTTATTTCCACTCTTAACTCAGGACGGTCAGAAGTATTTTCAGCCTCTTTCTCACCTGGAAGTTCAGCGGGTCTGAACTCAGGGAGTTGATTTCTTTGCTTTACTGCCCAGGCATTTGGAGCTTTGTATTTATCAATAAAACAAGGATTGTGTCAGTCTTCAACTTCCAATTTAACCATGGAAAATAGAATTGGAATTGGACTCCTCCAGGTCACTTAGTCCATCCTTGAGCCCCAAGTCACCACCAGTACTTCCAGAAAGTTGTTCTTAATTTCAACAGAAGTCTTTATTGAGCTGTCTTAAGTCATTATTTCTTGTTCCATATCCTACAGAATTATTTAAATATTTCCTTTGTGTCTCCCTTCTGTCTTCACTTTTCTGGACTTGAGAACTGTGAATCCTCTTACTCTTCCTTCATAAGTCTTGTTTGCTAGACTTCAGCCCCTGTTGGTTGCTTTCTGGAGCCTCTTCATTTAATCCCCATCTTTCTGGAAGAGTGGTGGCCAAAAGCAGAACTCCAGCACTGCATCTGAGGCTTTGTCAGATGGGAGCAGGATGGAAGGGCTTCATGTGCCTTGCTGAATATTCTTTGACTGTGGTTTTTAAATTAGTAGCACATTCCTTCTGTAGTCCCATCTACATCTCGTTAAAAGTAAGAACTTGATTAAAATAATAATACTAATAATGTGCAGCATGTTCTGTGTATTTCTGCCAGTGAAGCTTGATCTGTGTCAGGACGAAATCACACTGGTCCACTCCTTCAGGAAGACAAAAACAAGCCCAGTTTTTTTCCAGAGGGTTAATTTAAGATGAGAGTGCCATAATTCTCCCTCCTCCCTCTTTTCCAAGACAAGAACTATGAATGGGATGCATCTTGTAGGTCAAGACTGGTGGCTCTTCCTAAATTCCCATTTTTCTCAAAGGAGATCCAGTCAACACAGTCCACGGAAGTCAGGGAGACATCCAGTTAACCTTGCAGCAGACATTTGGTCAGCAGATACTTCTGTTGGCTCCACTGGACCTTCCTTGTCTGTCTAGGAGTTTGGATTCTAAATGTGTATATTTCAATGTGGGATACCTTTTCCACCTCTTAGTTTCCCTCTTTTCCATACTTGTGGAACATCACCTGTTCTCTTTGATTTCTCCAGTGTAACTATTAATGTCTGATATTCACTGATCCTGTACCTTCCATGAGAAACTTCATCACACCAAAGTGCTCTAAGAATAGTCAGATTATTTAAATATTCTCTAATGTCACTCACCATTGACTTACACTCCTGAAAGAGTGGCAGACCACCATGGTTTAGTGGTGGCCTTGGCAGTGCTGGGTTAATGGTTGGATTCGGTGGCCTTGGAGGGCTTTTCCAAACTAAACAATTCTCTGATTCCATGATATCACTGTCGTTGTGCAGATTCCCTTTAGCCCCTCTTTCGTACTGGTCTCTTTGTCCATGAGGTGACAGAGATCAGGGTGAGGAATGCCCTTGACCTCCTTGAGACAGAGAGGGAACCTGCCCTTTCTGGGTTTGCCTCTACGTTCTGTAGCATTTCTTTTGCCCTCACCTAAACCTCCTGTATTTTACAGTCCCTCTTGTGTGTTGGGACTTTGAAGAGTTTGTGACTTAGGCAGACTATTCCTGATGATCTTTGGAGTGAGGTAATCTCTATAATTTGCTTTTAATATTGTTTCTTTGAGAAGTTTTCCACTGTCTCGTCCTTTAAGTTGGCATCTGCATGATCATAAGTAACAATTCTCAAATTATTGATGCTTGTTTGCTTGTTACCCACCAGATTTTCTTTAGTTCTTCTCCATCATTCCTTGCCCTAAAATCCTTGAGTTCTCCTGCTTTATAATCAGTGTCTGCCCAATTATCTTCCACATCCTTGTTCTCAAGTGTTTACTTCTTGCTGGTCAGAGAATGAGTTGGAGATCCTCCTCTCCTGTTCTTCATGTCTCTTCTATATCCAAATATGGTTTCCACCCCCTTCCCAACCTACCACTCCCAGGATCCGTATTGACATGTTACCATCCAGTCTTACACTGGGAATGGGTCTTTTTGTTGTTCCTGAGGGGATGGGGTGTTTGGATGCACCTGAACTTCTTGGTGTGAGGATTATGGCACGTTTCCACAGTGGAGACATCATCCTTCTCTCCTTTCTCTTGCACTTTGAAGAGATCTCTCTGATTCTACTCTTCATCTCATTCTAACTCTGGGTGTGGTCTGCAGGTGTCCTTTACATGTCAATTAAAATCTAATCCTTTTTTTCATTTAGCTGTTTTTCCCTGATCATGGCGTAACCTTCTGAATGAATTTTCCAGGCTGAAAGTTACACTTTTGGCCCTACATGAAGCTCTCCCATTCCTGCTGCTTATTCTCCATCCATCTCTAAACCAGTGCGCAAATTTACTTAAAAAACATAAATAACAAGACCCCTTGTTGTCTGTGATACAAATTAACATCTTCCTTCTGCGAGATGATCCTCACATCAACAACTAGGCATGGATAGATATTGGTGAACATCAGGTTCATTTGTTTTGGTGGCCAAGAACTGCTTGTGATGGAAACATTTGCTGCTCTGTTTCTCAGCCCTTCCTGCCCTCTTCAAAGAAGAATTAAGAGATGAGGAAGGTGAGGAAGGCCAAGCGGTGACTCTGCGCTGTGAGCTGACCAAGCCTGCCCCGGTGGAGTGGAAAAAGGGACACACAGTGCTCAGGCCTAGCGAGAAATACAAACTGAGGCAGAAGGATGTCACTGCAGAGCTGGTGATCCAGAACCTGGCTGAGGGGGATGCCGGGGCTTACACCTGTGTGTGTGGGGACAAGGAGTCCACAGCCTCCTTGGCAGTACATGGTAATACCCAGTTCCATTGGGGTGGCCTTGCTGTTGAGTTTATGCTTTGAATTATTTTCGTCACCATGTTCATCCTTATCTGTGCACAGTTCGTATGAGTCTGACTTCGCATGGAGTCACCACGAGGATGGATTGTGTGATTTAAGGGTCAGACCTCCCCCAATACTAAATACAAAGTGCTTGTAGAGTCCCTAAAGCAGATGTGAGGTCAAGCCAGCTCCCCACTGATGCCGTCCCCTTTGCTTTGATGCTGAAGAGCTGGGAAATGAGAAAAACTAAGAGCTTGTTCTTTTAGCAGCTAAAGGTGTTTATTTGGGCAGCTCTGGACAAACTGGCTGCGAATCATCAGTACAAAACAAGCCATTTTATACATTTCAGTACATGATTGCAACATACAATTTTACATATTAATGAGATTACAATATCTGATTATACATAGAAATGATTGGGTGGAATTTGGGCAGAGCCTTCTAGAATCTTTTGGCATCAGGATAAGGTGGTCATTTCTGTTCTTCAGCCTCACTCCAGGGGTCTTTAACTCCTCTTCCTCATTCTGACCTCTTCAGCTTCCTTTGTTCTTGAAGCTTACAAAAACTACTGGCTTAGGGACACTTTGCTCTGTTCAAATGTCTACATCATCCTAATTAATGACTGCTAGGTTAATTGTATGAAGCTCTCTAAGATCAGGTCCGGTGAGTTGAACAGAACACATCCCATGTTCCCTTAGTAACTCAAGTAGAGCAGGTGTTGCACAGTTTTTACTAATCCAGGTCACCCCTTGAAGATTTAACCTCGTTTCAGCTCTCTGTAAGGTCTGGTTGTCCCCAGGCTGCTTTTCTCCTCCTGTCTGGTGGTTTGTCCACTCTCCCAGAATTAAAACCTCCCACTCTAAAGTGTTCTCCGCCTCTGTACCACCCCATCCCTCCTGTAACCTGTGTGCCACGTGTCACTTTTAATGTCCTGTGTCCGTTTTGTGACCTTCAGCCCTGCCAGCGCTTTTCAAAGAGGACCTGAAGGACCTGCAAGCCACGGAAAGCCAAACAGCCACTCTGCGCTGTGAGCTGACCAAGGCTGCAGCTGTGTCCTGGAAGAAAGGCAACAAAACGCTCAGGGCAGGTGAAAAATACACCATGAGGCAGGAGAGTGCCCTTGCTGAGCTGGAAATCCAAGAGCTGGAGCTGCAGGATGCAGGAGATTACACCTGTGTGTGTGGAGACCAGCACACCACGGCGGCTCTGATGGTGAATGGTAAATGCAGATGACTGTCCATGTTTTGTTCCTCTGACCCATCCTGTTGGCTGTGTGAAGTGTCCACCTATCGGCTTCTCCCTAGGAATTAGTTTGTGCCCAGGGAAGGAGACCTTCTTGCTCTGACATTCTTGGAAAGGAAGCCGAGGCTTTGACTGTCTCTCCATGCAAACCTCAGTGCTGTAGGTTTCAGGGAACAGCACCTGGGAAATGCTCCTGTTAGAGCAGCTCAGGTGCCCTGCCCCTGTGACAAATCCTTTAGATTCCACCTTGAATCCATCCCAGCTGTTGTACTTGGAGCTGCCAGCTCAGCACCTCTTGTCTTCCCGGGTTCAGTTTTCCAGGTCGTCGTAGCAATAACCTCAAACCCTTTGATATGCTCAGGTTTGAACTTCACGGTGCCGATGGCTTAGTTTAAGTAGTTTAAATACACTCTTAACTTTCCATCCCCAGCTCTGCCAGTGCTTTTCAAGGAAGGCCTGAAGAATGAAGAAGTCCAAGAAGGAGCATCAGTCACTCTGAGGTGTGAATTAACCAAAGAAGCTCCAGTGAGGTGGAAAGTAGGGCCCAAAGTGCTCGAAGCAAGTGACAAATATGAAATGAGACAGTCTGGCACCACTACAGAGCTGGCCATTCACGACCTAGAAGTAAAAGATGCTGGAGACTACACCTGCGTGTGTGGTGACCAGGAGACAACAGCAACCTTAACAGTTCATGGTAAAAAGGCCTTGTTAAAATTGATTAATAACTCTAGACAAAGACACCATTCTGAAGTGCAGTTGGTTCTTCCCTGGTTGGTAGTTTGGCTTTGTTTTTATCCCTTTCTCTTCATTCTGTTTATAACTCATTTGTTGCCAAGAGAGAATTGTTCATGGCAAATTTTGAGGCCTGTTAATCTGTCCTTTGAAAGGAGAAAATGAGATGTTTCTTTCTGTCCAAGTCCCCTTTTCTTGGATGTTTACATTTTCCAGCTCCAACCCTGTGGTCCACTTCAGTCAAGCCCATTTTTCTCCCAAACACACAGGTCCGGTCTGTCATGCCCTCTGCTCTCCAGGAACTGGACAAAGGAGAAGTGAGGGTTAAATAAACCAACCCACAAACAAATCCTTATGTTAATAACCTCATTTCCACTCTTCTCTCATGGATGAGTGTCCATTTTAATGGAGTAACAGTGCTTGGCTTTGAGGAACATGGGCAGAGATCCAGTTTTGTTCCCTCCAGATTTTTTCCAAACAGGGATCTGGCCTTTCCTGAGACATGGACTTTTCCTGAGGCATTTAGAGTGTGCTGTTTGTATTCTGTACCCTTCCCAAGGCACTTTTGGGGATAAATGTTAATAATTATTTTTTTCTGAGGGTTGATTCTTATAGGTTGTTCTGTCTTTGGGTTATGATTTTCAAAATGGGAAATAGTAAGAACCTGAAATTCTTATTGTGTGTAATGGCCCTTCAAACTTCAGTTTAAAACTGGGAGTAGTTTTATTTTGGAATCTGTAACATTTTCATAAAAACAAACCAGAAAATAACAATATCAGCCTGCAAGAAATGATACTTGTGTGGGTGAAATAGTCCTGTATCCAGCAGTGTTATTTGTGAGTGCTGCTGATCTGAGATCTGCGTCTTTGTCTTGTTCCTTCATTATGAATAACAACAGACACCCAGGGGACTGTCCTTTAGGGTGGGGGAAGTCACATCACACTTGAAAAATGGTGCTTTTGGAGTTCCTGAACTTGGTTATGGCTAAGCATGTCTATAATAGACTGGGGGGAAATAAAAAAAGGCATGAGGGGAAATAATCTCTAGCATGAAAAAGAAATCAGGGGAGTTAATTCTGGTTTTCTGATGACCATTTGTCCATTGCATCCTTCAGCTCTGCCCCCACTCTTTAAGGAAAAGCTCCAGGACAAGGAAGCAGAAGAAGGTGGAGAAGTCACCCTGCACTGTGAGCTCACCAAGGCTGCTCCAGTGGAGTGGTGGAAGGACCAGAGGATTCTCAGAGCAAGTGAGAAGTACAGAATGAGGCAGGAAGGGACCAAGGCAGAGCTGGTGGTTCAGGAACTAGCTGAGGAGGATGCAGGAGGCTACACCTGTGTGTGTGGGGAGCACCAGACTACAGCTGTCTTGACAGTCCAGGGTAAAGCCATCCTGACCTCCTGTCTCCTGACTGGAAACCTCTGTCCTCTGCCATAACTGTTCAGTTTTCCACATCTCCTTGTTCCACCTTATTAACTGAAGTTCCATTGACAATATTCCCTGCCTCTCCTCTGCAGGCTGTCCAAACTGGAAAATGCCAGTCTGTGCCATCCTCTTGTCTTTTCCTTTCCTTAAACTTGTGCCTGCTGTCCTTTCATCTTTCCCTCCTGCCATTCCTTTCCTAACATATAAACCCACTCTTCTTTGGTCTTTCCCTTCCTGCATTTATTCTCTAAATCACAAATCTGTTTATTCCTCACCGTTCCTTTCTGGCTTTCTCACTGCTGACCATTTTAATATGGGGGAAAAGGAGGAGTATCAGGTAGTTGTAATTTCTTCTGTCCTGAATTGTGTTTATGTCGGGGTTCGTGCCCATGATCTTTTTCCCAATGCACAGAGATAGATTTCTATTGGGAGGCTGATGTTCTAAGGCTGTAGATTTCCTTCTGCTCTTATTTTGTTGGAAGAACCAGTTGCTGTGCAAACAAAACTGGTGTTTCAGCTTAAAAGAGCTGGAAATAGGCCAGATTTGGCTATGGACTCCAAGTCTGAGATCTGAGATATCCAAACAAGTGGAATGTGCCATTATCCCACCTAGGGAATAGAGGGACACATGGGAAAGTCACCACATTTATTTCAAGGACACAATTGTTAAATGGGGAAAACCTGTTCTGGTACAAGAACACAGGCTGGGATTCAGCACCTGGAGGTTTTCTTTGGGGTCAAGAGGAATCTGTGAGTCCTGGATGAACCTTTTCAAGGATAGCTCGAGGAAGAAAGAATGAGGACGAGTAAGGAGCTGTGCCAACACTCAGAGCACAGTAGGACAGTTCAATAAACAGGAAGAGAGACTACAAAAGCACGAAGTTTGGGGAAGACACCAACTAAGAAGGCCAGAGATGATATTCTTGTTTTTTTCTTACATGGAAACTGTTGGGAATTCAGGTACAGATCTCTTGAGGACAGTGTGACTTTGCTAGCAGGAAGCCAGCATAGACCCAAAAGGATTAGGATGTACATCCCCACTAGGATGTTCTCATTTCTCCTCCCTCTCTTTGTTGCTGATGCTCACCCTTCCATAACCATCACAACTTCCCGCTGTCATTTCCTCACCCATCCCTGGGGACAGCCTCACTTTGTAATACCTTTTACCTGCATCCTTCAGCTGTGCCTCCATTTTTCCAAGAAGAAATGACCAGCAAGGAAGCAGTAGAAGGTGGAACGGCCACTTTTCACTGTGAGCTCAGCAAGGCATCTGTCCCTGTCCAATGGAAGAAGGGCCACCACATCCTCACCTCGGACAGCAAGCACAGCATGAGGCAGGAGGGCCGTGTTGTGGAGCTGGTGGTGCATGACTTAGACTTGGATGACACTGGAGATTACACGTGTGTGTGTGGAGACAAGAGCACCACAGCTGCCTTAACAGTGCATGGTAAAGTAATCCTTGGGATGCTCCTCCAAACCTTAGAGCTGCCCAAGTCTCTGTTGCTGTGGTCTGTTCCCATTCCCTTTCTGCTTGCCTGGCCTTTTGTGTCCCTTTGGACTCCATGTGCTTCCTCCTCGTGGTAGAACCAGGACAAGAGTTCCCTGTTGGTGTTTTCCTCCCTCAGCTGTGTTGGTTCCTCTGCCTACCCTTGTCCTGCTGCAGCACCCAGGGAAGCTGGGGGAGATTTCCCATTGCGTTCCCCTGCCCCAGATCAGGGCTCAGTGTTTCCCCATCCATCCTCTTCTGCAGAACTTTTGCTCTGTCAGGAATGTTCACGCTCTCTATGGTGCCCTTTTACTCTTCAGCGCTGCCTCCAGAATTCAAAAGGGACCTGGAGGACCTCGAGGCTGTAGAAGATGGCACAGCTACTCTGCACTGTGAGCTGACTAAACCTGCTGTGGTGGAGTGGAGGAAAGGGCAGGAGCTGCTTCAGGCAAGCAGCAAATACCAAACGAGCCAAGACGGTGCTGTTGCAAAGCTGGTTATCCATGAGCTGCACATGGAGGATGCTGGAGATTACACCTGTGTGTGTGGACATCAGCAGACAACTGCTACGCTGACAGTCAAGGGTAAAAATAGAGGATAAAAGTTACAAGATTTTTCTGAAAATTAAAATTAAGGGCTGTGGTTTAGTGTTGCTTAAGGAAAAGATCGGACTGCAGGTCATGAGATATGCAGGTGGTTTGTACAGCCTCCAGGATAGGTAGAAAGTGGGAATTTCAATGGAAAACAGTGCATTTTTTTCAGCATGTTACTGTCAGGATAATTGTAATCTCTCCTGCAAGTGGCCTGCCTTAAGAGGGACTCTGAACTTTTAAAATTCCCTGCCTTAAGAGGGAAACTGTACTCTTGCCATTTCTTTCCTTAAGAGGGAATCTATACTCTTAAAATTTACTTCCTTAAGAGGGAATCTGTTCTCTTAAAATTCCCTGCCTTAAGAGGGATCTGTATTCTTAAAATTCCCTGCCATAAGAAGGAGTCTGAACTCTTCCAACTCCCTGCAGATCTTCAGAACACCTCCAGTGATCAGGGCAACACATTGGCTGCTTTTATAGTAGGAAAACTATGGTGTCATTTCTAGAACAAAAACCAGAATAAGCTTCTATACATTCCATAGCGAAAGGAACTTTCTGAAACCCATTTCTTCCTGTCCTGCAGATAGTCCTATTGCTTCTCTGGGGCAACAGCCGTGTACTTTGAATTTGGGGCATTGAGGTTTGTGGGTGTCTGCAGTGACAGATGAAGCAGCAGGGCTGCACTGCTCAGCTGGCCATTTATGACCTGGCGCTGGGTGATTCAGGGACATACACCTGTGGCTGTGGACAGCAGCAGACAACAGCTGTGGTGGCTGCCCACGGTAGGCACGGTGGTGGCCCTTGGCTCAGGGGAGGTGAAGTGGAAGGAGCTTCTCTTGGTGTTCTCCGCAGCCATTTATTTGTTTTGCTGAATAAATAAACGTTCTTCTTTAACACGGCAAATGGTCAGGTTAGAAAGGTGGTTCTTGCAGCGTCTGGAGTGATTAATGGGCATCAAAGCAATTAAATAATAGAATGGCTTGAGTTGGAAGAGACCTTAAATATCATCTCATTCCAACAAGGGACACCTTGCACTAGACCCGGTTGCTCAGAGCCCCCTCCAGCCAGGCCTTGAACATTGGCATGATGTCAAAATATGCTGAACCTCCTTCCCTGAGTGCAGGGAGTGTGGCTGGGTATGGGAATGCTGTAAGGAATGCCTAGTTGGATGTAATGCCTCATTGGAATGGTAAGAGGGGCACCAATTAGGGGATAAGGGATTTCTCTGAGAAGTGAACGTGCCATGTTCTCACTGGAGGCTTTGAACTTCAGCTGTCAATGTTCCTCCACCCTTCTACCACACCTTGCCTGGAATCTGAATTTCCTCTCCCATTTATCAGTTGCTGTGTTTTGGATGCTGACTTGGTCATTATATGTTGACACAAGCTCTATTTGGCTTTAAAAACATTCTTTGCTTTGCTCATCCCCTGTTGAGGAACAAGGGCCTGTGTAAGAGGGAGCACCTCGCAGGGATCTTTGCCTAATTGACATAGAGACACTTCCATAGGAAAGTCTGACTCCTTCAGACCACAAACCATTCTCTAAGATCAGATCTTTACGACCTTCACCATCTGTCTTCAGCTCTTGGTTCACATAATGGTTCAAGAAAAGATGCTGCCAAGACGGAGAGCTGCAGCCCAAGGATCATGGAATCCTTTCTGAAGAATGGTGGTGGGATTGGGTCCCTCTTGGGCTAAACCAGTCTTGAAACGTTTCCCTCTCAAATTTTGCAGCACTGCCCGTCACATTTAAGCAACCCCTGCAAAATAAGGAATCCGAGGAAGGAAGCACAGCCACGTTGTGCTGCGAGCTCTCGAAACCCCAAGCTGCAGTGGAGTGGAGGAAAGGAGGGGTGGAGCTACAGCCCAGCCAGAAATATGAAATGAGGCAGAGGGGATGCCTGGTAGAGCTCTTGGTCCATAATCTCAAATTAGAAGACACAGGAGAATACAGCTGTGACACTGGGGATGAGGAAACCAAGGCAGCTTTGAAGGTGAAAGGTACGTGGTGGGACCTGACTCCTGAAGCAGCAGGTTCCATCCAAGTGCAAAGAACAGTTTCACTGTGAATATTTTAAATATGTTATTCTATTTCTCTATAAATATTTTCCTTTTCATCTGATACATTTGGTTGGGTTTTTTTAATGACAGTGGAATTGGGTGATACTTCGTTCTTCCAGTGCTGCATTTGAGTTTTGGGTTCCAGTAAGAAATGTTTTCTAGCTTTATGGATGATGAGAAATGAAAGAAAAAGCAATAATTTAACATAACATCTGGATATTTCACGACGCGTTGTTTAAATAGTTTTAAACAAGATTTTCTGCTAAATCCTGTAAGAAGACTGGCAACGACCTTCCTCATCTATGCAGGCTGTCCATGGAGTTTTGAACTTCTTTCTCTTGAGATCATTGCTAGACCAGCTGAAGGATAAACTCATTCAAAGGAAAGATCTGAGTCAAGAAATAAAGGAAATAAATGTTACGGGTGCTTCTGATGTAGCAAGATCTAGTAACTCCAGGCAAATTAGAAAACATGGATCCTGCCCAGGAATATCTCACGTGAAAAGCGGAGTATCTTCTCCTCTGAAGCATCACTCTAACCGTGTCAGCCACGACTTGACTCAACTTCAATAAAACCTCTGTTGCTTCTTTCTTTTTCTTCTTTAGCTCTGCCAGTTCTTTTCAAAAAGCATCTCAGAGACGAGGAAGCTGAAGAAGGAGCTGTGGTGACATTCCAGTGTGAGCTGACGAAGGATGGTGCAGCAGTGGAGTGGAGGAAAGGCACCGTGGAGCTCTTCCCCTGCGCCAAATACGACGTGAAATTAAGCGGCCGCAGAGCTGAGCTGGTGATTCGTGGCGTGGAGCCAGAGGATGCCTCTGACTACACGTGTGACACAGGGGACCAGCAGAGCACTGCAGTGCTCAGAGTGCATGGTTAGCATCGCATCAGCCTGCAAGGAGGAGAAAAGGCATCTGTGAAAATGTGTGAATGGTGTCGTTTTATTGGTTAGGTGAATAAACCCCTCCAAAAGTTAAGAGAGCGAGGAAAACGTGTCTTAAAGCAGAGCACGGAGAAGTGGATCTCGTGGGACAAGGTTCCTCTTTAAAAGCACACTGTGCAGGGCACTGACACCTTTCCCTGATATGATAAAAGCAAGAAACTATGCATGATGGGAATCTGTATTCTCACAGATCTTTATTTCCTGCACTTTGGATTCATTGCTGGCTCGCTTGAATCAATAACTAATCATATCTTTCTAAACCACTTTAAATTAACTATTCTTGATCTTCCAGTGGTGACCCAAGAATGTTGTGTTTGACCAAAGCAGGAATAATGTCTTTGATTAATTACAGAACTACAGAAGGGCTAAGGTTGGAAGGGACCACAGTAGGTCTTTTGGTCCAACCTCTCAACTCAGACAGGGCCATCCTAACACCATTGAGGAAGTACTTGTGGTCATCTCAAACAGTTCAGGGAAACTTTGATCTCAACTGCAACCTTTCAAAATACATCCTTTGGCTGAGCTTTACCCACGGAGCAGCCACAGGGTTAACTCTGAGTGAAGGAGTCTCTGCTTTACATCTCTCACTGTCGGGTTTAGAGAGAGGAACCACAAGCACTGAGGTTCCCATCTCCCAGCTGCTCACACACACACACAATGGATATTCCCTTCTTGTGTCTGCTTTTAATCTGAAAGTTCCAGGTTTTGCTTAGTCAAAAATCTTTATGTGTGTTGAAGTTTTCACTACGCAGAGCAGGTGGCATGAGAGGTTTGATGCGGATGCCTTTAACTTTATGGGAAACATATTTATCTGGGGAACTTTCTAGTCCTTTCCTTGTCTGGATATGTACAATTTAAGTCTATTTATAGGGCAAAAAAAGTGGGTTTATTATCATATAACCACGTAATGCGAAATTGTCCTGCAGCATCAGAGCCCAGTGCTGTGCAGACCCGGCATTGAAGGGAACAGGTTGTGTATCACTGATTTCTCATGCTGTGCAGAACAGATCATGTCTCACTGATTTCTCACGTTGTGCAGACCTGGCATTGAAGGGAACTGGTCATGTCTCCTTGGTTTCTCACTTTGCAGCCACCAAACCCCGGCTGAAGCAGCAGCTGAAGGACGAAGAGGTGGAGATCGGAGGAACGGCCAGGCTGCGCTGTGAGATTTCCATCAGCAAGGCCCAAGTGGAGTGGAGGAAGGATGGAGCTGTCCTGCAGTCCAGCTCCAAGTATGAGATGTGGCAGGATGGGACCCTCCGGGAGCTCCGTGTTCACCACCTGGAGCCTGGAGATGCTGGGGAATATTCCTGCAAGGCTGGAGATGAGACGAGCACTGCCAAACTGACCGTGAAAGGCAAGACCTGTTTGTTGGGGCAAGGAGGTTTTCCCTGCAGGCAAATTGAGGTTTCAGGATGGAGTTGTTATTATTGTGATAAACACAGAGCATGGGAAGGGTGTCATAAAAAAATCTCATGGTCAATGAACACACCAAAGCAAAGATTGACTTGGTGGGCAGGGGAGGATAAAGCAGCTGCAATTTGTGACTCGTAGCTTGAAATATTTGCTTGACATCGTATGCAGGGGAGTGAACAGATGGTCCATCCCCAGCTTCCAGTCACGTGGCAGCTGCATCTGGCCTTGGACCACTAGTGTGGAACAAACACTGCCAGCATCTCCATGGGCTACCCCAGGCTGCAGATCCTCTGCACATCACACCCAGCTGCACCATTTGTCATGCAGATGGTGATCTGAGTTGTGGGAATATCCACTGTGCTTGCTCAGGGGAAGAGTTCACTGCTTTTTGATGGTTGGGCACGATGATCTTAGAGGTCTTTTCCAACCTGAATGATTCTGTGGTTTCTCTGGTATTCCCCAGCTGATTTGGGGTACAAGTTCTGCCTGTTGGGAGCTGTCTGTGTGATCTTTGCACAGACCTGCAGGAGCCCAGCTGTCCTAGAAGCAAACTGAAGTGCAAATGCCCTGTGCCCACGTTAATCCAGTGAGTCCTGCCGAGAGGATGCAACCAACCAGATCCTCAAGACATGTGGAGCATCAGCACAGAGCAAAATCAATTCTGTTTGCAAAAAGACAATAGAGAGGATCAGGTTTTTAATGTTATCCTGTGAAGATATTGGAGTTCAAATGTAACAAATTTCAACCCCCTGATTTTGGCATCTGGCGCTCGTGCTTTGTTCGCCCAATTAGAGTATCAAATGTATAATTAAAAAAAAAAAATCAACATGAAATGTATCTGTGAGAAAGGACAAGTGATAAAACCACTACCCAAAAAGTCACTTACCCTGTTACCAAGTACACTGAAAGCAGAGTTTGGGATGTGATTTGAGAGGCTGTGCTGTCTCTATCCCTGGAGCTCCTTAAAGCCCAGCTTCGAGCAGGTGACCTCCAACAGTCCACTCCAGCTGGTATTATTCATGATTCCATGATCTGATCCCTGTTTTCCCTCTCATTTCCCATTTCTGACTCTTTGCAGAGCCTGATGTGACCATTGTGAGTGGCCTAAAGGACATGGTGGTGTTTGAAGGGGAGGATGTCACGTTTCGGTGCCAGGTTTCCCACGAGAATGCCAGGGATGTGGAGTGGAAGCTGCAGGATGTCGCTCTGCAGAACAACGAGATGAACGAGATCTCGGTGGAGAAAGGGAAGGTCCACACCCTGACTTTAAGGAAGGTGACAGAGCAGGACATCGGCACCGTCGCTTTCCGAGTGGGAGCCCACACGTCGACGGCAGAGCTCACAGTGAAGGGTAAAGGCTCTCTGGGGTGTAGGACAGGGTCAGGGAGGACAGGTGATGTTCTTCTTCTGCTGACAGCAAATTCAAGGCCATAACTCACCCCTTGTTAGCTCATGGTAGTGGGGTGCTTGTGCTTCGGGGCACACATGGTGTACTGGTGTGGTCTCATAGGCTGCAGTCACTGTGGATGGACAGTAGATACGTCACCAGAGTTCTGAAGCTGTCTGATTCCTAAAGAAATTCCCACGTTG
Source organism: Sclerurus mexicanus (assembly GCA_013396755.1). Taxonomy (NCBI): domain Eukaryota; kingdom Metazoa; phylum Chordata; class Aves; order Passeriformes; family Furnariidae; genus Sclerurus; species Sclerurus mexicanus. The sequence goes on from VWZF01003861.1 coordinate 203,908, forward strand.
GGCTCAGGAGTTGGACTGAAAAACCTGGAATTTTCACTGCTTTCACTCTCCCTTTTAGAACTGTAAAATGGTTTGGGTTGGAAGGGACCTTTAAAGGCCACCTAGTCCAACCCTCCTGCACTGAGCAGGGACCTCTCCAACACATCAGATGCTCATATATTTGTTTTTCTTATTTGTCATCTTTCTTTCTCCAAGCATTGTTTTAAAGATCCTTCCCTCTTTGAAGCTTCTTTTAACTTCCCAGTACATAACACAGAAGTTAAAGTATTTTTTTAATCCTTAACTATTCAGCTGGGGCTTTAACACCACAGGTAAACGAGACCAAGGTGCCTGTGCTTGTCATTTCAGTGCCACCTCCAGTCTTTAAGGAGAAACTGCAGAGCCTGGAGGTGCAGGAGGAGGACACGGCCGTGCTCCGCTGCCAGGTCTCTCAGCCCAGTGCTGAGGTGAAGTGGAAGAAGGGCACCCAGGTGATTTCCCCAAGCTCCAAGTATGAAATCAGGCAGGAAGGAACAGTCCACACTTTAAAGATTCTTCACTTGAAACCAGAAGACTCTGGCAAATACACCTGTGATAATGGAAATGAGCAGACCACAGCCACTGTGACTGTCAAAGGTAGGTCGTGTTGTGTTTAAGGTGACAAACTTGCTCTACCAAGGGGGTTCCATCTGCTGTCCTTGACTTCAGATGTACCTTGCTGGCAAAGAGCAGCTGAGTCCTTTTGCTTTCAAAAGTTAATTCCTGTGGTGTCCTGAGCAACGAAAATGGAGGGACCCAAATCTGAGATCCAAGGGCCTTTTTCTGGCCACTCAGAAAACCAAGGCTGGAGCTAAAATTAAAATAAGACCATTTTTGATGCATAAGCATCCCTGCAGCTGCACTTCTGCCTCAGGAGATGATGTTCAAGCATGACAGTGTTTGAACTTGGACACTCAGCTCCAATTAACAAGCAGCATTCCTAGTGCCAAGGATCTTAAAATAAGTATAGAGTGGTAATATATCAGTTTTTCCAAATCTAATCTGATAGAAAGCCAGTACTAAGGTGACTTTTTCTGAGCTAAGAGATCAGCAAAAGCAAAGAGGATCCAGAGCATTACTGGGAATTGCTGTCTTTTGGGCTATCCCATGAGGATTGTCCCATTCAGGGCAAGCACCTACCTGCTATCACACTAATGCCAAGATTTGGTGCTACCAGAGTATTGGTTCTGTGAGCAGATCCTCTGGTGGTGGTTGCCTGTTTGTGCCTCTGTGAGAGGCCCCAGCCACTCCAGCACTCCTTGAAAAAGAATTCCAAACCCAGGAAGCTGAGGAAAGCTCTACAGTCGCCCTCCAGCCTTGACCAGCCATTCCCCATCTGTCCCACAAAATACACCGTCCATTCCTCCATCAGCCACAAGGACCTTCAGACCTCTTTCCTTTTATGTGTCTGACATGCAGTTCCTGTGAATTCCCTCTGACTCCTGGAACCCAAACTCCTGCCCCTGTAAATACCAATTCAGCCAGTGTGGAGCCACCGAGGTTCTTCCAGGGGACTGGACTTGAGGAGCTAAACCTCTACATGTGGCCTATCTTAAATCAACCCATTAAAACTCCACCTTGAGCCGTCACTGACAACACCAGTGCAGAGACCACCAGGGTTCACTTCTCTGCTGGGTCCAGTTTTCAAACAAGGGGCATTATACAAAGATGTTTCTCCCAAATACCCAAGACCTTACACCAGGAGTAGGCTTTTGAGTTGTGGCTTTGGTCCCCATTTGGAGATAAATGCCCTTAGATCTTCAAGACTCTGCATCCATGACCATTCCTGTGGAAGAAGGAGCATCATCCTAGAGGTGCTTGGTGTGTGCAGTGTCCAGTGACTCTCCAGGAGAGTCCTGGAAACCCAGCACTTCCCATCATTCCTTGCTTTGGGTTTAAAGTAATTTTGGAATTGAGTTTGAGCCAAATTTGGAATGGCACCGGAGTTTCATCGAGTACAAGACTTAGTGACATATTGAGTAATAAACCACAATTTTTTTCCCTCTGATTTCTCTTGCTTCAGCTTCTCCCATAACCTTCACACAACCACTGCAGAACCAGCAGGCTGAAGAAGGTGGCACCATCACTCTGAGCTGTGAGGTGTCCAAGCCAAACGCCACAGTGCAGTGGAAGAAGGGCAGGACTGTGCTGAGACCAGGTGACAAATACAAGATGCGCCAGGCTGGGTCAGTGGCTGAGCTGACCATCCACAACCTGAGTGGATCTGATGCTGGGGAATACACCTGTGCCACGGGGGACCAGCAAACCAAGGCCCTGGTGCACCTGAAAGGTGAGGCTTTGTGGGGGGAAGAGCTGGGCGGAGCTTGGCACCGTGGCAGGGGCACAGGATCAAGTAGTGTGACAGCTGACCACTGTCCTGTGCCCAAAGTGAGCCACGGGGATGTCAGAGATGAGGGTGACTCCAGAGGGATAAGAACTGGGTCAGGTATCCCTAAGGAATCAGAAGAGTGGGTCTTCAGTTACTGATTCTGTGCTTTAATGATAATCAGTCACCCACTGAAATGGGTTTACAGTGTTATCCCAATACATAGATTGCATTTTAAATATATATTAAATGCATTCCTTATGCCAGAATATTCTGAGCTGGAAGGGACCCACAGGGATCATCGAGTCCTGCTCTTAAGTGACTGGCTCATACAGGGTTCAAACACATTATTTAGCACCAACTGAGCTAAACTCAGGGTCCATATGTATTTATTATATACATAGTACAGTCTAATATGCATCATTTTTAGACTGTTACAAGTATGTGTGTAATATATATGTGCGCACATCCATAAATCAGGCATCATGTGTACCTACACTTCCATGCATTCAGAATCACAGAACCACAGAATGGGTTGGGTTGGGAGGAACCTTAAAGGCCATATAATTCCAACACCTCTGCCACGGGTTTTGCCACCCATGCCACCCACTAGATCAGGTCACCCAACCTTTCCTTGGACACTCCCAGGGATGGGACATCCACAACTTCTCAGGGCAACCTGTGCCAGGGCCTCCCCACCCTCACAGGGGAGAATTTCTTCTTAACATCTAATCTAAACCTGTCCTCTCTTGGTTTAAAACCACTGCCCCTTGTTCCTATCCGTCCACATAAAAAGCCCCTCTCTGTCCTTTCATAAACTCCCTTAAGCTCATGGAAGGCTGCGATGAGGTCTCCCCAAAGCCAACGCCAGATTTAGTGTTTGGGGCTTCAAATAACAATAACATAGTCCTGTCATGAAAGAGCATAACAAAATGTTAAACCCAGGAAGCATCACTTGAAAGTAGATGTCAAACTCTGTTGACTTTTCCATAAAGAACCAGCAGCAACCATAGTGGAGATGCTGAAGGACGTCACCTCGTACGAAGGAGAAGACGCAGTGTTTGAATGCAGGCTGTCCCGGGAAACAACTCAGGATGCCCAGTGGTTCCTGGGGGATGTTCCCCTGCAATCCAATGAGATGAACGAGATCAGAGTCCAAGGGGCACGTCACAGCCTGATCCTGAGGAAGGTGACCCTGGAAGACTCGGGGTCCATCAGTTTCAAAGTCGGGCAGCACATGTCGGCAGCGCAGCTGAAGGTCAGAGGTGAGCAATACCCCGGGCAGAAGCGTTAGGGAGGTGCTGGTACACACTGTCAACATTGCCTTGGCTTCTAGAGAGATGTATTTGGGATTAGGGGTCCTTGGAAGTGTTGGGAGATTCTGCTAATCTAATTTAGGCATTTAAGAGTTAGATATGTACATCTGAGCAAGCCATTTCAGTCATTTTTATTGTCCATGGAATGAAGGTTAATGTTAAAATCCTTGGAGACCATCCAGCTAAGCAGCTAATCCTATGTCAGAATCAGTGCTGAAGAATGTCAATGATATGCTCTGAATTAATCTCCTACTCATGGTGGGTTTAGATCTTAATTACTAAAAAAAAGAATCTGAAAGCTCTGACAAACCTTCCTATTAAGTTCGATAGAATGGATTTGAAAGATGACCCATGACAACACAGTGGGTTCCTCTCTGATCTGGTTCAATCTATAATGACGGATATCCAGCTGTGACCTGGAGGTGGATCAGGCTGTTGTACCCTCTTCCCCACAGCTGCTCCGGTCACCTTTGTGAAGGCTCTCCACAACCTGGAGCTGCAGGAGGGTGGCACAGCTCACCTGTCCTGTGAGGTGTCCAAGCCTGATGTCTCAGTGGAGTGGAAGAAGGGCACATCTGTGATCCACTCCAGCCACAAGTGCAGCATCAAGCAGGAGGGGAAGGTGCACACGCTGCTCATCCACGACTTGAACCGCGCCGACTCGGGGGAGTACAGCTGCCAGACGGCTGATGGGAGGACCGCAGCCAGGCTGGAGGTTAAAGGTATGGCTTCCTCCTCCCTCAGCGGTGATGAAAGGAGGACACATCAATTTTTGGAGCTCTCTGATGCAAGAGGGGCAATGATTAGTGGAGCAGAGGCTGCTAAGTTTCTTAAGGGACTGGAAAACATCAAGTATGGGGGAGAAACTTTTTAGCAAGGCCTGTTTTGGGATAAGAAAAGGGGTGATGGTTTTAAACTAAAAGAGGGACAATGTATTTAGATATAAGAAGACTTTTATGATGAGGGGGGTAAAACAGCTGGCATGGTTTGCCCAGAGAGGCTGTGGCTGCCCCATCTCTGGAAACATCCGAGGCCAGGTGGGATGAGGCTTGGAGCAACCTGGGGTAGTGGAAGGTGTCCCTGCCCATGGCAGGGGAGTTTGGAACTAGGTGACTTTTAAAGGTCCCTTCCAGCCTCAGCCGTTCTAGGATTCTAAGCATAAGGAGAGGCAAGGGCGGCTGGGTTGGTTAAGAGTGCAGGAGAGGAGGTCGAAGGGGGACCTTGTTGCTGCTGAAGCTTCTTAATGGAGTTCTACAGAGGAGAGAGAATTTTCTTGGAATACTCAGGAAACAGATGACAGGCAACAAGTGAAAGCTGCAGCAGGAGAAATTCAGATCAGGGAAAAAAACCCCATCTTCCACCATGAAGGGGTGATCAGACTTTGGAAATGAGACCCAGAGTGCTGGAGGACTCTCCATCCATGGAAGACCAGAGGTCCCTTCAGCCTGGCTGCATGATCTGAAGCCTCAGGTCTGCAGGTTTGTGTTCTTTGAGTGATTTTATCCTCGAATTTTATCTTTGAGCGATTTTATTTCAAGGGTTAAAAGCTGTCTGGCCTTCAGGAATAATTATATGGGGACAGAAATGTAGCTCATATAGAACTCAGATTTTTCCTGCTGGTTAACTCCTCTTCCTCTCCTCCTGTGTCTAGCTTAGACCTAGTCATCCCTGCTGCTGGCAGCTCTCCTTGGATAAATCCAGCCAGAATTGTGTGTGAACCTCAAGAATGGCACTGTCCCTACCTTAAAAATAAAACCTTCTTCCATTTTCTATTTTTCCTTCACCCATTTCCCCCCCCCCTTTGCACCATCTTCCTCTTTCCAGGCCTGCCTGTGCTTTTCAAGCACTGGCTGAAGAATGAGGAGGTGGAGGAAGGTCGCACAGCCGTGCTGTCCTGCGAGCTGACAAAGCCCAGCGCCCACGTGGAGTGGAGGAAAGGAGNGCAGGAGGGTGGCACAGCTCACCTGTCCTGTGAGGTGTCCAAGCCTGATGTCTCAGTGGAGTGGAAGAAGGGCACATCTGTGATCCACTCCAGCCACAAGTGCAGCATCAAGCAGGAGGGGAAGGTGCACACGCTGCTCATCCACGACTTGAACCGCGCCGACTCGGGGGAGTACAGCTGCCAGACGGCTGATGGGAGGACCGCAGCCAGGCTGGAGGTTAAAGGTATGGCTTCCTCCTCCCTCAGCGGTGATGAAAGGAGGACACATCAATTTTTGGAGCTCTCTGATGCAAGAGGGGCAATGATTAGTGGAGCAGAGGCTGCTAAGTTTCTTAAGGGACTGGAAAACATCAAGTATGGGGGAGAAACTTTTTAGCAAGGCCTGTTTTGGGATAAGAAAAGGGGTGATGGTTTTAAACTAAAAGAGGGACAATGTATTTAGATATAAGAAGACTTTTATGATGAGGGGGGTAAAACAGCTGGCATGGTTTGCCCAGAGAGGCTGTGGCTGCCCCATCTCTGGAAACATCCGAGGCCAGGTGGGATGAGGCTTGGAGCAACCTGGGGTAGTGGAAGGTGTCCCTGCCCATGGCAGGGGAGTTTGGAACTAGGTGACTTTTAAAGGTCCCTTCCAGCCTCAGCCGTTCTAGGATTCTAAGCATAAGGAGAGGCAAGGGCGGCTGGGTTGGTTAAGAGTGCAGGAGAGGAGGTCGAAGGGGGACCTTGTTGCTGCTGAAGCTTCTTAATGGAGTTCTACAGAGGAGAGAGAATTTTCTTGGAATACTCAGGAAACAGATGACAGGCAACAAGTGAAAGCTGCAGCAGGAGAAATTCAGATCAGGGAAAAAAACCCCATCTTCCACCATGAAGGGGTGATCAGACTTTGGAAATGAGACCCAGAGTGCTGGAGGACTCTCCATCCATGGAAGACCAGAGGTCCCTTCAGCCTGGCTGCATGATCTGAAGCCTCAGGTCTGCAGGTTTGTGTTCTTTGAGTGATTTTATCCTCGAATTTTATCTTTGAGCGATTTTATTTCAAGGGTTAAAAGCTGTCTGGCCTTCAGGAATAATTATATGGGGACAGAAATGTAGCTCATATAGAACTCAGATTTTTCCTGCTGGTTAACTCCTCTTCCTCTCCTCCTGTGTCTAGCTTAGACCTAGTCATCCCTGCTGCTGGCAGCTCTCCTTGGATAAATCCAGCCAGAATTGTGTGTGAACCTCAAGAATGGCACTGTCCCTACCTTAAAAATAAAACCTTCTTCCATTTTCTATTTTTCCTTCACCCATTTCCCCCCCCCCTTTGCACCATCTTCCTCTTTCCAGGCCTGCCTGTGCTTTTCAAGCACTGGCTGAAGAATGAGGAGGTGGAGGAAGGTCGCACAGCCGTGCTGTCCTGCGAGCTGACAAAGCCCAGCGCCCACGTGGAGTGGAGGAAAGGAGACACCGTTCTGCAGACGAGTGACAAGTATGAGATCAGGCAGGAGGGGACACGTGTGGAGCTCTTAATCTACGAAGCTGAGGCTCAGGATGCTGGGGACTACACGTGTGACTCGGGGGATCAGCAGACCACGGCATCGCTGCAAGTCAAAGGTAGGAGAAGGATTTTTGGAGGCAGAGGAGTTGTGGCCGTGACTGTTCTCCACAGGGGTGGTCATGGAATCGTCCAGGCCAGGCTGGATGGGGCTCTGATCAAACTGGGCTAGTGGAAGGTTCTCTGCCCATGGGAAGGGGTTGGAGGGAGATGATCTTTAAGGTCCCCTCCAACCCAAACCATTCTATGATTTAGGTTGGAAAAGACATCTACTAAGTCCAACCATTAACCCAACTCTGCCAAATCCACCACTAAACCATGTCCACCAAATGCTCAATCCACTCAGAAGTTTCTTCACTGAGTTGGCATTAACACTCTGCATCTCTGAGTTATAGCTGCAGGAAAGGGTTTGACTCACAATCTGTCCTTCAAAGAAGAATTCAGTGCCTTTTACACCCAGTCCTAATCCTGCAGTTGCAGTTTTGACCTTGCTGTGAAAGCTGGGAGCAAAACTGCAGCTGCTGCTGGTGGAGGGGATGTACAAGAGCAGTTACCAAACTTACCCACTACCTGACAAGAAATCTGGGAGATTTCCCCAAATCTGCAATGAACTCACTTTAAATGGAGCCATTGGACCTGTTAGTGCCTGAGCAGCCCAACAGTTGTGGCTGTTTGCCTTTTTCCAGCGGCCTTCTTTCTGGATTTTATAGTTTTATTCATTTTATAGTAAGAGTTCTATGTCTTTTGACTTGAGCAACGAGACTATAGATCATGGCTTTGGTCACCATAACCACTCCTGCTCAAAGCATGTAGTTTCAGCAATTAAGTGCCCAAAGTCTTTATGTCCCAGCTGAGGGAATTGGGTTTTTTTAGCCTGGAGAAAAGTAGGCTTAGGGAAGATGTTCTCTGAACTACCTGAAAGGAGGTTGTAGCAAGATAGAGGTTGGTCTCTTCTCCCAAGTATCAAGCAGTAAAACAAGAGGAAATGGCCTCAAGTTGCACCAGGGGAGGTTTGGATTGAATATTAGGAAAAAATTATTCACCGAAAGGGTTGTCAAGCCTTGACACGGACTGCCCAGGGAAGAGGTGGAGTCATTATCCCTGGAGATATTTAAAAGCCACATGGATGTGGCACGTGGGGATGCGGTTTAGTGTCGGAATTGACAGTGTTGGGTTAATGGTTGGACTTGATGATCTTAAAGGTCTTTTCCAGCCTAAATGGACGTGCTGTGGTTAGCACTGGTGTGACTTTGCTTACACTGAGAATGATGGCCGTGCCCATGTGAGGACCTTTGGAGCTCCTGTGACCCCTGCCAGCCCCAGCTGACCCCATGCACAGCTCAGGCTGTGGTTCAGAAGGAGGGGAACAGCCAAGCTGGAGCAGCTGGAGGCGAGTTTCTCCCCTCCGAGCGCTGTCACTGATGCAGTTGCTTCTCCACCACAGTACTCCCAGTGCTGTTTAACAAAGAGCTGAGAAACGTAGAGGCTGAAGAAGGGGGAACGGCCGTGTTGCACTGTGAGATCTCCAGGCCAGACACCCCTGTGGAGTGGAGGAAAGGAGGGGTGGTCATTCAGCCCAGTGACAAGTACGAGCTGAAGCTGAAAGGCAGCGTAGCTGAGCTGATCATCCATGGTGTAGAGCCTGAGGACTGTGGGGATTATACCTGCAGCACTGGATACGAGATCACCTCGGGTTCTGTGTCTGTGCAAGGTAAGGGGAAACGTGGTGGAAATGCCCCCATTTGGCTGCCTGGGTTTCTTCCTCCAAAATCTTTGAGAGGAACTGGACAAAATGGTCTCAGATGCAAATGGCTGAAAGTCCATTTGTTTCTTTCCTGATTCCAGTGAAGGTATAAACACCTCCAGGCTGGGGTTGGACCAGTGTTTTTAAGTTAAATTATTTCCAAGTTCTGTGCACCACAACAGATGGTGGTACTGCTGAAAAACTACTTGCTTGGAGAAGTGGTCGTAAAAAATACTGAAATTCTTATTCTAACTGATTGTAGCTCCTACCACTGTTGATATTCTTAATCCTCTTCTAAAGCCCTCAAGTGAACACTTAAATCTTTAAGCTACATCTCTGCCTCCCACAATGTCACTGCAGATGGTTGCAATGACCTGGTCATGGAGTGAAATTCATCCCAATGAAATTATGTCTGCAGAGACCCACACTGCTCCTGCAAGCAGGTTGGAGGATGGCAGGTGGTTTCTTATTCCCTTCAAGAAAACTTTATCTCTTTTTTCCCCCGGAAGAGCACTACAAGTTTATTTAGAGAAGAATATTTAACCCTCCAGGACGCCTTGCACTTGGGGCTTGGGTTAGCTCTGCAGGGAGCCACTTGTGTGTGTTTATGCTCTTGTTTTCCTCTGGCCCCTTCTCTTGCTCTGTCAGCAGAAGAAGCAGCAGTGATAGTTTGTGGTTTAAGGAACACAGACGTCTTTGTGGGCGAGTCAGCCACGTTCACCTGCGAGCTCTCGCACCCGGGCGTGAAGAACGTGCAGTGGTGGCTCGATGGGACTCCCCTTCACAACAACCTGGTGACTGAAATCTCTGAGCAGGATGGGAGGATCCACACTCTGACCCTAAATGACGTGGCCTGCCATGACTCGGGCACTGTCACCTTCAGAGCTGGGTCCCTTATATCTTCAGCTAAATTATTAGTCAAAGGTATTTCCTTGTTGGAAAGAAACACACGGCCACCTCTGGACTCGCTCCATGTGCTGGTGCTTCTGCCTTCCAGGCTACCCTTACTAAATCCCTCCATAGTTCTTCTGTGCCCTGCAACCCTCCTCTTCTACAAGTCACCGGTGGTCACCCCAGAAGTCCTAGAGGTACAGCCACGTTGATTTTTGCAGTGGTTCAGGTGAGGAAGGGTTGCAGGGTCAGGGTTGCTGCTTTCACCTGATGTCAAAGAAGAGATGAACATAAACAACTGTGGTAGCACCTGAGTTCTTATCCCCACTTCAATTTATTTTTTTTTAATAATACCACAAAATCTTACGGCTCCGCAGCCGGACTGCTGCTGCTGAGCTCGGCATGTTCCCAGGAAAAGGCTTTGGGCTGTTCCTGGAAAGCAAAGGATATATGACATGGCAGGAACACAGTGACAAAATGAGCCTCCTCTGTTGAGTGGTCACCCCTGCCCTGGCAAAGCTTTCTGGTCTGTTGGATGAATATTTTTCTCATTTGGTAAGGGTAGCCACAAGCTGCAAATAACACTGAGCTCCAGACTTGATAAAGCAAGTTCCCTCCCAGTCAGTCCTTTTATAGCCATGGGGAAAAGCTGTAATTTTTTCAGACAAAATTAACACATTCCTTGCTTGGAGAAGGGATTTGTATATACAGAGAGAGAAAGGGTTAAGAGGTCCTTATTTAAATCTACCCCAACAGGAACAATCCACAATATGGAATTGAAGTCAGTGATTGAGGTCTCCTTCTCTGTATAAAGAGCCCCTTGTACAGTCAGAAAATTTGCATCTCTGAGAAGATAAAATGCCAAATCACTTCTTCCTGATATCATAATGGTGCAGCAAGAACAGAGTGTGCAGACCCCTCAAATCCCGTGTCTCTCTGCATCAGTTTGGAGTTCCACATTTGCAGAGACAGAACCTGATTCTGAGCTCTCTAGGCAAAGAATCCCAGTGGGTCTAAAACGTAAATTAAAAATAAATGCTCCTGAGAAGTTTCCATTTCATGGAATTGCAGCATCATCGGTGTTGGAAGAGACCTAAGGAGATCATCTGGTCCAACCCTGCAGTACCCACATGTGTGTGGATATTTTGTGCTTCTGTGAAGGAAAGATTTCTTTACTGTGGACCTGAATCACAGCATTATATGCTTAAAATTGGATTAGAGTGAGAAAGGGCCTTAAAAACACGCCAGTCACACTGTGCTCGGTCCCACTCGATTTAATAGGAAAGTAAAACATTAGGAAAATTCCAGCTGTCCCTGTATTAACAGGCAATTCCATGCACTTCATTTTGTCCAGAAATTTAAGAATAGATCTGCCTTTGGACCGTATTTCAGCCCATCTGGGTATCCATGGCTTGTTCTTCATCAAGGAGAAAATTGACTTTCTCTCTCTTCCATGAGCCGCATTCTCCTGGTTTGAGGCGTGTTGGTAACTGGCCATTTTCCATAATAAGTGAGATCTGAACTTTTCTTGTTGGGCCTTCACCACGTCATTGCCCTACAAATGCACTCATCCGGTGGCCCGGCGTGATGGCATCATCACATGTGGCTGTGGGGAGAATGGAAAAGGGTGAAGGAGCTGCTGCCTTCTTCTGATGCCTTGGGGCAGGTGAGAATTGCAGGTCCCGGTGCCCATGTTGGCTCCCAAGTCCCAAGGAGCCTTATGTCATCCTGCACAGGTGAATAGGGACACCAAGGTCCTGCCCTAGAAGTGGCAAAGAGGGATGGGGCGGTGGAACCAGGGCACCTTCCTTCTCCAGTGCCACAGGGGATATTTGCTGTGAGAACCACATTTCTACATCTTATGAAAGGAGACAGTGTTGTACTCCCCAGCTGCACAGATCCCCTCTTGCTGCCTCAGTCCTGGTGTCACCAAAACCTCTCCATGATCTTCCATCGAGGCCTCCTCTGCATAAACGCACATGCAGTGGCAGAGGGAACCTCAGTGAGCAGGATCAAGCCTTGCAACAAGTTCCCAAAAGGTGTTTGCAAAGCTGCCTTTGCTTCCCAGAGTCTGCTTGTAGCATCCCAAACCCTCAACCTGATGAACCAGTCTCAGGAGGAGCATTCCAGACTGAGGTTCTGTGTGGTTTATTCTCGCTGGTTTGGGATTAGGACAACTATTTGAAAGATGAGGACTTACAGAATAACAGAATATCCTGAGTTGGAAGGACCCTCAAGGATCACCAAACCCAACTCCTGATGATTTATCAGCTTCCTCTGTCACCTTTTTATGTTCCTTTGTAGCCCCATCAAGATTTTTTTGGGGGGAAGTTGACATAATTCTGCTGAGAATGATGTTGCAGAGAGGCTTCCATTTTCAGGCTTCATTTTTAGCATACACACGTGAGTGGTCCAATTTGAAAACTCAGGAGGGTTGGCTGCTTTGGAAGCTCACCGTGGTTTAGGGTAGACATATCTACTGTGCCCTACAGCTGCCTCACAAGAAGTAGAGTATTTTAAAAGAAAGAATGGATGCTTAAAACCAGCTTCATGGATCTCACCTTCTTCAGAGCAGCAGCATTTTATGGACTTTGAGATGTCAGTGGTTCGTGGTGCATCTCTAGATGAGCCACTGTCAAGGAAATCATGCTGTTTGACCCCCAACTATGTGTCTGCTGCAAAGGAACACGTGGCTAATCGAAACAACACGTCCCTGCCTCTGTGAAATGCCCTTTTTAGTCACAGTTGTCCTGGATCTTTGCTCCTCACACTGCCAGTGACTCCTGACAGCTCAGGATGGGAATGGGTGTTTGCATTTCAGGACTGGTTTTCTTCCTAATGAGTAGTTGCAGTTTGCTCATACAACAGTCTGAGAGTTTGGGATGTTTTCCTCCTTCCCTGTGAGGTTGAGAGTCACAGGGAACCAGTCCCAGCAGCTCACCCGCTGCAGGTCTCTGTCTCACACTTGTGTTTCACAGCCAGTGCTTCCCTGCCTAGAAGATCTCAGGAATTCTGGGAGAAAAGCCAAGCCCAGAGGGAATCCCAGCAGATGTTCTGCAAAGGGGTCCATATTCAGGAGGGTTAAAGCACAAGCCTTGGCTGCTGGTGGCCCGTTTCCCAGTGTGATGATCATGTTCTAACGCACCAGTTTGGCTTCAACCCTGCCTGATACTGACCCCAAGCACGGACTAAACTGCTAACCCCCAGCTCCCTGCTTGCACTGACGCTCTGCTTGCTGCCCACGGGCTCTTTGCTTGCCAAAAAACCCCCCTCCGAGTTGCCATTTCCATGGGGATCCACTAATGCATGTCCTTCCTGCCGTGTTGGTTAACAGATCCCACCATTGAAGTGGTCAGTCCCATGCAGGACATAACTGTTGATGAAGATGGCCCCGCAGAGTTCATCTGCCAATATTCTAGGCCAGTGCACGCCATCTGGAAGAAAAATGATCAGGAAATACATGCAGATGGGCAGCGAGTGATTATCGATCAGGACTGGAATGTGAGCATGCTAAAAATTAACCCTACGGTCCCAGAAGACACTGGCATCTATTCTTGTGAAGCTGAAGGCACTAAAGTGGTGGCTACACTTGATGTTCAAGGTGAGGCCTTCCAGCCAAAGAGGAAGACTGCCATGGTTTCCAAATAAAAGAGGGAGAAAAAAATCATGGCAGCGCTTCGGAGTGAGGGACACGTACCTGCTCTTGGTGTTCACTGCAGTGCTGCTAATGATGATGGAATAGCTGGGGATTAATGGGAATTAGCTGGGTTCTAATTAACACTCCCTTATGACACCATTGCACCTCTTCTGCAATGAACTGGAATGTCGCCATGATGGCTTGTGGCCTGAATTGCTGAAAAATCAGACTTAATCTGGATGCAAAGGAATGATAAGGATATTTTTTTGCTCTTAAGGAGCACTTTTTACACACAGTATGCCTTAAACTAATGGATAGCCTGGAATTCCATTTCATTTCTGCTGAGCTAAGGTGGCTTGGCCATTTCCTTCCTTCAAATAGTGATCCCTCAGGAATTACCTTCCCACTTGGCATCAGCATTTGCAAAGGCCCTGAGGAACAGTAAAAAAAACCCAAAAAGCATTAAAAATAAGTCTAGGATTTTACACGGATATTTCTTCTTCTTGTTTCTGCTGCAGATGGAATTCCTGGGTTTGGTTTACCGAGTGAATCAGTGTGATCATCAAGAGCAGGGGTTCTTATTTCCGAATATTTGGGGCTGTTTTGCCTTCTTGCTTATCCAGAGCTGTTCCTGCAGAAGAACAGGGTGTTATTTGTTATAATGTTTTGCACACGGATAAGCACTTTCCATTTCAAGGATTTAAAAATAGTTTAATGACCATAATCTAAAAGCATCCCAGAGGAGGTAGGGTTAGCAATTGGCTGTTTCCCATCATTAGGGAAACCAGCACTCCAAAAGTGTACAGATAAACAGCTTGGATTTCTTCTAAGAAAATTCCACATTGTCCAAGAAGGATTTGCAAAAGCCTCATCGTTCTCCATAAGTATGAATATTATAAAATACAGGAGTTTTTTTTAGTATCCTAGAGAGGTCTTGGTTGGAAGGGACCCTAAAGTTCATCCAATTCCATGCCCTGCCATGGGCAGGGATACCTTCCACTGGGCCAGGATGCTCAGAGTTCCATCAACCTGGCCTTGGACACTTCCAGGGATGGAGAGTCCACACAGTCTCTCTGGGTAACTTGTAATTAGCAACGAGAACTTTTTACTATTAAATAAATTGTTCAGATTGTTTTGAGGGTTTTTTTTTTAAATTATTATTTTATTTATTTTTACTTTTTTTTTTTGGATTAACATGCTTCCAGATAACAGTTACAGAGATCTGTTGGTTTCTGTCACAGCTCATTCTGACCATTTGATGGTATTCGTGTGAACTCTGTTTCCTCAGCTGTGTGTCCCCACTCCTGTGCATGTCCTTTGTCCCTGCAGCACGAGTGACATCCCACGCCACCCACGCACGACCCAGCGTGGAGATCCGTGCATGTTCCTCACCCCCACGCATGGGAAAAGCAGCCTAATTGTCCCAGAGCTTTGGGAATAATGCAGGAATTTCGGTCCCAAAGGCTCCTAATACAGGTTTTAAATTTGTGTGTGTTTCCTAGAGGCAGAATTAGCTGGGGTGACAGTGGCTATAGCTTTGCCAGCCAAAATATTCTCTTCAACTTGCTTTGCAAGGAAAGTGGTGAGATTTTACCATGGATTGGCATCTCCCTGGTTATGATGATAATTGTGCTGCCTGGGAGATCTCTGGGAAATGTCTCCTGCTGTGGGACAGGAGGAATTTGGTTATACTTTTGGTTATACCCTTCCTTATGACTGTTGTCCTGATTCATGCAAACACCACCTTTTTTTTATTTTACTTGTAAAAAAGGTCAGGTTTTTGGAGGAAGTGTAGATGAATGCTAGAGGTCCTAGAGTCTTATTATTATTTTTAAACTGTCTCACTGCTTTAAATATTTTTCATTATAGTATCATGTCAGACCGTGGCTGAAATCAATTAAACCCACAGTTTGTCACATCCACGTTTTTCCAACAGCCTTCCAGCAGTGGGAATCCTCCAGTGCTCCGAGGCTTGTTAATATTCAGAGGTGTGGCCAAATAATTAATGCTGTTTGTCCTCCTTTTCCAGCCAAGAACAGCATCGTGCAGGGCTTGGAGAACGTGGAAGCCGTGGAAGGAGGGGAGGCCCTCTTCGAGTGCTACCTCTCCAAGCCTGAGACCTACAACTACAACTGGCTGATTGATGATGAGCCTGCCAAAACCACAGAGAACACCGAGATGGTTTACTTTGAGAATGGGCTCAGGCATATCCTGCTGATGAAGAACCTCACTCCCCAGGACAGCTGCAGGGTGACTTTCATGTGCAGCGATGCGGTGACCTCGGCCTTCCTGACAGTGAAAGGTGACTCTAGGGGGTGGGGAGTCCTCAGCTTCTGGTGGGAAAGGGGAAATGAAATAGGAAAATATGATGAGCAGCAGGGAGGAAAAGTTGCATTTGTTGCCTGCTTTTGACCTAAATCTGCTTCCTGCACAATAAGTCATAAAATTGTTTAGGTTGGAAAAGATCTCTAAGGTTGTCGAGTCCAACCCTTAACCCAACTTTGCCAAGCCCATCATTAAACCAAAGAATCATAGAATCATAAAATTGTTGGGGTTGGAAGGGACCTTAAAGATCATCCAGTTCCAAACCCCCTGCCATGGGCAGGGACGCCTTCCACTAGACGAGGTTGTTCAGACCTCTGTCCAACCTGGCCTTGAACACTCCAGGGATGAGGCAATCACTTCTCTAGGCAACCTGTGCCATGGGTTCACCACCTTCGCAGAAAAGAATTTCATCCTAATAGTAAATCTAATCCTACTCTCTGCCAGTTTGAAGGCATTCCCCCTTGTCCTGTCTCTTCAGGTTCTTGTAGAAAGTGTCTCTCCATCTTGTAGCTCCCTTCAGGTAGTGAAGGCTGCAATGAGGTCACTCCAAGACCTTCTCTCTTCTGAACAAACCCAATTCTCTCATCCTAAATGGATGATGAGGTACAATTTTCTTATTTCTTGTTCTGCATGACATGGGATGGTTATAAACAGCAACAGCTGGCACTAAGCAGCAAATGTCATTATTCTGATGAGTTTGTATTTGCAGGTTCTCCAGAGCTTTGGAGATGAGAGTTATATCAACAACAATATTATCTCAGTGTCCTTGTACTTGGTGCTGTTACTGGGGACTCCTGTGGGGATCAGAACCCCTTTCAGAGTGCAAGAACAGCCATCAGTCGCAGTTATGGATTGGATGGGACTTTGAGTAACCTGGGCTGGTGAAAGATGTCCCTGCCCATGCAAGAAGGGTTGGAACTAGATGGCCTTTAAAGTCCCTCCCAACTCAAACCACTCTGCTGTGGTGATTTCCATAACCTCCCTTTTAATGATCTCCCTGGTCTCCAAGGTGCCTGCCCAGAGCTGCAACATAAATTCTCACAAAATCTCTTGTTTCTATAACCGAGCCCTTGATCATCCCAATTTTCACCTCCAGGGTGGCGCCTGCAGTTCTTGCAGCCTCTCAATGACGTGGAAGTGTCTCTGGGGGAGAAGGCCACCTTCAGCTGTGTCCTGAGTGAAGCTGTGCCAGTGAGTGAAGTGGCCTGGTACAGTAATGACGTGGAGATCCAGTCGGGTGAGGACTGGGAGGTCCAAGCAGATGGAAACAAGTACAAGCTTATTCTGAAAAAAGCCCAAGTGCACCATTCTGGAGAGGTGACCTTTGCTTCCAGGGAAGCAATTGCATCAGCCAAGCTTTCTGTCATAGGTAAGTGGCCCTTGTTCCAGCCCAGTGGCACTTGGAGTCTCCAATTCTGGAATTGAGCTACAACGCTGAATTTTCTAATCTCTGTGCCAGTTCTTTCCTCTTTGCCTCACACGTCCCAAGATAGTTTCCTTAGTTGGAGAAGATGCTACTGGGAAACTTGTTCTCTGATCAGAAATAGTCCATCTCATCAGGCTGGTGATTGTAGAGATGTTCACCAACTTTCTTTAGCTGCAATCTTTTGTAAAATGTAGCACAGAATCTAATGAAAATCAATTCTTTCAGAGTTTGACATCGTCCTCAGCAAATGTGGTGGTAGGAGGGAGCTGAGCTCCAGTCCACGTGCAAAAATTATCCAGGACACCAAAGAAGTCTTTGTAATCTGTTAATCAACTCAAGGTCAGGGCAGCTTTCCAGATTAATGAGTTGCATATTAAACTCTCCATGTGTGGGACATCCATGAAACACACCCCTCGCTTTCTGACAGATTTCAATCCTCTGCATCTTATTTTGGGCACCTACATTTTAGGACCTGCAAAATGCATTTCTCACGAACCACTCTTGGTGACAGAATTTTTCAGTATAAGATTTGGCCGCCAATAGAGAAAAGAAGCTTTTATGTTATTTTTATTGTGTCCAGAATTGAAGAACTGGCTGTTGACCGTATTTGCCTTTAATTCTTTGCATTGGTACCTCGTGGCAGGTCATTTACCTGGTAAATGTCTTGAGCTTGAAGACTGAAATAATTATTTCTGACTTCTAAGCCAAAATATAATTTAAGTGAGGGACATTTTCCAGTGTTGTGATTGTGGGGGTTAGAACGAGACGATTTTTAAGGTCCCTTCCAACCCAAAATGTTCTATGTTTCCATGATTGGCAGTAACCAGTCTGTCTGGACACCAGGCCACTCCCACTATGTCATTATTTGTTATTGCCTGATGCTGTGACATGTCTCACAATGACACAGAAATTGAGTGATTTGCTATTAAAACACTAAACTTACTCTTTAGTCCAACAATACCTTGATTTCCACTAAGGCCAGACCTAAAATAAACATAATCAGGGCCCAAACGGACTGGGAGTTTGCAGCAAAATTCCATGATGATACAGGCAGTGCAGGGTTATATTTATTTTCAGCTGGGTGGGGCAAACCAGCAGGGAAAAAAAATCACAATATGTGACATTAAGCAAATGAGACGAGAGTTGGGAAATGAATGTTTGTTTAGAAAAGGGCAGAAAAAGGAAAACTCAGGTTTTTCTCATGGTCTTGGGCATGACTTTACGATGACTTTACACCCAATGTCACGAATCTGTTGTGCTTCCTCCTCGTGGCTTGTAGAAGGCCCTTGGTTGTTCTAGTGCCATTACTGCTCATGTGGTGCATCACAGGACCTCTGTTGTGCCCTCAGCCCACCCCGACCCACCCGAGGAACCCGCAGTTTTAAGCCAGAGCAGCCACTCTGTCACTCTGTCCTGGCTCAAGCCGCTGAGCGACGGCGGCTGCGACATCCTGGGCTACAACGTGGAGAGGAAAATCCCAGGTGTGGGCTGGCAGCCCTGCAGCGAGGCCATTATCCCAGCCACGGAGTTCACAGTGGATGGCCTGGCCCCAGGGGAACCCTACAGATTCCGAGTGTCGGCCATAAATAGAGTTGGGGCCAGCGAGGCGCTGCACTTCCCTCAGACGGTGCAGATAGGTGAGGATGGAGATGCCCCAGGCAGGACTGCAAGCTGCTGTAGACCTTCTCTTTTGCATGGCATGCCTGCTTCACCCATTCCAGGCATCTCCTGGCAGAATTCACTCTGCAGCATCCTCCAGCGCTTGGCTGCCAGCGCAAGGAAGGAGGAAAAGAAAACCTGCCCCGTTGTTAGTGCTCAAACTCTTCTTTCCTGCCAAGTGAACGAGATGCACAGCCTGCACTGCATCACCATGAATTCCATTGCTGGTGGAGCTGGGATGGGATGAGGCAAAAGGAGCATGTTGGAATGTGTTTGGGGCAGCCAAGACCCTGCAGGGGCTGGGCAATGTTGTCTTCTTCACCCATCTTTCTCTTTTGTGGTACTACTTGTGTATCTTTTTCAATGACCTCCACAAAGAAATGCTGGAGGACACAGTTCCTTTGCTGTCTGCTGGTGGAGCTTTGGAAACTACAGTGGGATAAAGAGTTGCTCCCTCAGTCTTTCCTTTCTTGAACCTCTTTCTGTGAGAGCTGAAAGCCAAAAGAATTCCTCAGAGAAAAAAAAAAATAATAATTTGAAAATCCTCTTTTGTTCAAGGCTCAGACACACAGTGATGTTTTTGCAGCAGAACAACGGTCAGTGCTGGACCCTGATGACTCTGCACGCGCTGACTTTGTCTGTGCCAAACCCAAGACATCTTGGGCAGTGGTTGCCTCCCCCTAAAGGGCAGCTCTTGCTCAGGGCTGTGCTGCTTTTGGGAATTTTGGATAACCCAGCCAAGCCCTCCGTGTTTATTGCACTTGCCACAGCCTCATTTTGGGTGTCGCTGTCATCCAAACATCATTCTGCTGACAGGTGTCCTTCCAAAGTAAAGCATTTTTATTTTTAAATCCTTTATGCTTTTTGGTAATTTTTGCTCTTTTTAAGTTAGTGTAAATATTTCAAGGCTGGGATGAATGCTGCTCGGAATAATCTTTTTTATTGTTTTTACTGTTTCTTTCCTGTCTCACATCAGAACTGCCTCACTTTTGAACATTTAAGATCTAGAAATCTGTAGAACTGCTTGAATATTGGGGATGGGTAAATGAAGACCAGCAAGCAAACACAGGAATGTCAGAAATGCAAGCACTTCTGCATGTCTATCTTTAAATGGAGCTGGTTTAACCACTGGGAGAGCTTGGAAAGTTATTGGGATATTATCTTGGGAAGTGGAAACTTTGGATGCTGCCAGTCTTTTTTTTTTGGGTTGGTTGTCTACAACTCTGATGAGCCTAGAAATGATGGATGGGGTGCTTGGATATGTCATAGAGTGATCCCAAGTGCCTTAAAGCCACATTGTGATTTGTTCTTTGTGTCAATTCACTTCCTTTTTGTCCTTGCAGAGCCTCCAGTTACGGTCACCCAACCTTTGGTGGGAGGATCAGTCACGGAAGGTGGGGTGGCTCGCTTGGAGTGCACATTGTCCAGTGAAACTGAGGACAGAGTGACGTGGTTCAAAGGAAAGGAGCAGATAAAAGCTGGAGGGAGATACGAGATCCTCTCTGATGGAACAAAGCAGACGCTCATAATTCATGGATTTAAACCTGAAGATCAGGACACCTACACCTGCATGGCTTCTCCAGGAGTCAAATCTGTTGCCAGCCTGTGCCTTGAAGGTACAGAGTGTGCATTCCTGTGCTGTCTGTTATGGACTTCCAGGGGTATTGGAAGTGGCATGAGCTGGAATTTGTTTTCTTTTACGAGCCCTGACAACAAACCACAAAGAATTGTTATTTTCCTTTTTGGGATTGCCCAGTGTGTTTCTGCATCCCAAATAATTTTGAGTTGCTCAGATAAGACTTTCCTTGCCCAGAAATTTAAGGTTTGACACCATTGCCTCTATGTGGGGTTTTGGTGCTTTTTGAGGTGCTTTAGGGTGTCCTGTGGATGACCCAGACAACATGGACCTTCTCTAAAGGCAATGGGCACTATGGAGAGGCAAGTGAATGTGTCACAGCCTTCAGACTTGGACACATCCAGACAGGCAGGTGACATGTGTCCATGTGAGGTGGGAGTCCCATCTCCCAGCGTGCGTAGGCACTGGAGATGTCTTCAAGAAAGGCAGTGAAGTCCTGTCTACCCATAAGACAGGATGAGCCTGAATAGCTTTCCA
Organism: Sclerurus mexicanus; assembly: GCA_013396755.1. Taxonomy (NCBI): domain Eukaryota; kingdom Metazoa; phylum Chordata; class Aves; order Passeriformes; family Furnariidae; genus Sclerurus; species Sclerurus mexicanus. The sequence continues at coordinate 224,839 of VWZF01003861.1, forward strand.
GGCTCTACTGACAGTCTTAACTGGGTGGTCAGGAACTGCAACATTGGAAAGGGGCAGAAATTTATTTATTTCGTTTAAATATGCAAGGAATACCAAGAAAAAACTTGTTGTTTGGCTGTGTTTGAAGTGCATGTGTAGAATCACAGGGTAGTTGAGTTTGGAAAGGACTTCTGAAGATAGTGTGGTCCACCACCCTGCTCAAAGAACAAGTCCCTCAGGCCCATATCCAGCCATATTAACTTCCCAGAGAGGTTGTGGACTCTCCTTCTCTGGAGATATTCAAAAGCCATCTGGACCCAGACCTGAGCAATGTGCTCTTCTTGAGCAAGTTGGACCTGTTGACCTTCAATGGTCCCTTCCAACCTTCCCCGTTGTGTGTGACTCTGTAAATTCACCTTTTGTTCCCAGCAGAATGCTCAGGTAAATGCCACTGGTTCTCTTGTACTCAGCCTTTAGAATAACGTTTCCATGTTCCTCACAGTGTCCTCACAGTCTTTGTCTTTCAACATCCTGTCCATTTAATTCTCCCCAGTTCCCACAACAACGATGCTCAAGGAGATTGCCAGGGAAGCACCTCCTGCAGGCCAGCCAGAAGAGCTGGTGGATGGCCAGGTCCAGCCCAGCTTGCCCCCTGAGGCTGCTCAGGAGGGAGATCTTCACCTCCTGTGGGAAGCCCTGGCCAAGAAGCGCCGGATGAGCCGGGAGCCCACCTTGGATTCCATCACCGAGGTGCCTGAGGAGGACGAGAAGCTGCAGAAGTTGAGGAAGGAGGAAGCAGAGATGTCCCACTACTACTCAGAGGAGTATTCCACGTGTGACGAGCTGGCCAGGACGGGAGAAGCAGATTTCTCTTTCACGAGCTCAGATGATGAGTCTAGAGCTGGGACACCCTCCCTGGTGAACTACCTAAAAAAGAAAGCTGGCAAGACGAGTGTCAGCGTCACCAGCAAGGTTCAGTCCACCTCCACGGGCAAGTTATGGAAACAGTGGGAGAAATCCAGCGTGGAGACTGTGGTGACCACCACAGCTGCCAAACCAGCCGAGCCAGAGCTGCCAGATTTGGATGACCCTTCCATGAACAAGGCTGCTATGAAGATCCAAGCTGCTTTCAAAGGCTACAAAGTCAGGAAAGAGATCAAGCAGCAAGAGTGCCCGGTGTTTACTGAGACCTTCAAAGACTTCTCAGGCGAGCCTGGGAGCACTCTCCACCTGGAATGTGTGGCCCACAGCAAGTCTGACATGAACGTCCGATGGCTGAAGGATGGGGAGGAGCTCTCGGACGGTCGCTACTATCACATAGACAACTACAGCGACGGCACCTGCTCGTTGATCATCGCTGGCCTGGACAGGAAAGATGCGGGCAGATACACCTGTGAGGCCTCCAACAAGTTTGGCAAGGTTTCCCACAGCGCCAAGGTGGTGGTTGGCGCTCAGGAACCTCAGGTTCTTCACAAAAAGCCAGCGAAGCAAAGCACTGACAGTGAGACGGAGAGCTCGTCTGGCAGCGAGCTGGACGACGCCTTCCGTAAAGCAGGAAGGAGACTCCACAGGCTCTTCAGGGCCAAGATCTCCACGGAGATCTCCGACGTGGAGGAGGAGCTCTTTGTCAGCGCGGACGAAGGGGACATCGACGTGGTGGACCACCAGACGTATCGGGAGGATGAGCAGTACATCTACATCAAGTTTGAAGTCTTGTCCGAGGCCAAAACGGCCGCCACACGGTTCAGGGAGATGTTTGGGGCCCTGGGGATCCCCGTGGAGATTGACATTTTGGAGCAAGGCCCTAAGAAAGTCGAGCTGCGCATTGGGAAGGCATCGCCACCCACCCTTGGGAAGTTTGCCCCACCGGCTGCGAGACCTCCACCACCTTTGCTGACTTCTGATACAGGTAGGTGGAGCAAGCCTTGAGGATTCCTTTTCTTTGTTCATGAAGAGGCTGCTGGAGAAGGTCAAAATATTATCTTTTCACTCTCAAATGACTCCAAGACCCCCTTTATTTTGTTTGGGGTTTTGGGGTATTTTTTTTTTTTGGCTTCGCTTGGTGCAGATATTTTTCTGGAAACCTTTCATTTTTGGTAAAATAATGAATTTTTTTCTTCTGTCTCATTTAGAGGGAGAGAAAGGATTTTAGTGCTGAAGGGGGGGGGATTGTAAAGTATTGATTTATCTATGAAGCTGCTTCTCACAATATCAGTGTCTCCTATTACAATGACATGGCCATAAATGCTACAATTATTATACTTAAATAAATGAAACCAGTTTTAGAGGGAGACCATTAGAGGGAGACAAGACATTTTGGCACGGAGAGGAGCAGAGACAGTGCCCAGTTGGCAGCTGTGGTATTGCAGTGCTCATGGAATATCTTCATAGGGTTTGTCAGGCAGTTCCTTCTTGACTGTTTCCATAAAGAAAAAGATGGAATTTTCCACTCTGCTATTGAAAAACCCAGAAACCTGAAGTCTTCAGGCACTGGGCACTTCAAATACACCTTTTAACTCAAGTTCTCCCTCTCTTCTTTCCAACTGCCCCAATTTAGCTCCCATGTTCATGACAGAGCTCCAGAACCAAGAGGTCCAGGATGGATATCCAGTCAGCTTTGACTGCATCGTCATTGGCAAACCGCTTCCCACAGTTCGCTGGTTCAAGGATGGGAAAGCTATTGAAGAAAATGACCACTACATGATCAATGAGGACCAGGAGGGTTGTCACCAGCTCATCATCACTGCCGTGGTCCCCACTGACATGGGCGTGTACCGCTGCCTCGCCGAGAACAACATGGGAGTGGCTTCAACCAAGGCCGAGCTTCGAGTGGACTGTAAGTCTCAAATTGCTGTAGGAAAAACAAGGGAAGGGAGGTTTGCAGAGAGGTGGACAATTTTATTTTTCCCCCCCCAAGAGAAACATCATTTAAATTTTTTTTAAAGAAATATGTTGCCCACAAAATGTTTTACTTGTAAAACTCTTAGGTTTGGGTGGGTTTTGCCTCTTAGGTTCGGGGGGGTTTGTCAACTCCAAGACAAGCCTCAGAGCAAAAGTTTTCACATAAATCCAGGGGTTTCCATAATCCAGGGTCATGGGAGGTCCTGCCGCAGTAGCAGTGTGAAATCCTCCTGCCAAGTCACTCAATTAGTGGAGGAACTACAATTCCCCTACTTGCTTATTATAGCAAGAGTTGTAACAGGTAAAAAATACTTTCAAAGCTCAGATTATAGAAACTGCATCTTCTTCCATTTAACAGTGACCAGCACTGACTATGAGACAGCAGCAGATGCAACAGAGACATCCTCTTACTACAGTGCCAAAGAATATATTTCAAGGTAAAACAGCAAACTCTCGCTCCAGCTTCTGACCTGATGACATCAATGCACATATTTAAGTCAAGCCTGGTTTAACCCTGTCCAGCAGGGCCACTTTAATGTCACAAAGGGGCAGCCAAACCAGCTGAGGTGCAAGAACTGCAACAGCTGGACATTTATCACGTGCAGACTTGCTCTGTCTGCCTTCAGGCAAGCCTGGGTGTTCCCTCTCCATTATTTTCATATCAGAGGGTGCTGAATCTGCTGTCAGGATGCCAAAACCCACAGCCTGAATGAACTGAAAATAGGTCACTGGTTCCTAACTCTTCTCTGGCTTCTTTCTTAGCCGAGAACAGGAGGAATCCACCACTGAGGAGGAGCAGCTGCCCCAGATCTTTGATGAGCTCCATGATATTCACGTGGCACCTGGAGCATCACTGGCTAAATTTCACCTGAAGGTGAAAGGTGAGTAGATCCCACAATATTGCCACTTTCCTAGGACTGATGACACGTTGAAGTGCTGGACAAGGTTTTCCAAGGTGCTCTTCTGCAGCTGTGGCCCAAATTTGTGCACTTTGCCCCACGATTGCACAAAGCAGCCTGGAGAACATGGCCATGCTGATGAACACTGACTTTTGCAGCAGACTTGGGCACATTAAGTGTCTCCATGCATAATTACAGGCATAAGCTTCTGAAAGCTGAGTTCTGTGTTTCTCTGAGCACAGGAGCAATAAGGAATAATGGTAATAAAAGAGTCATGGTGGCCTTTATTCTCTTAAATAAATTAAACAGCTGTGGATTTACCTTGCTCTATGAGGGAGTTGCTGCTACAACCCCAAAACTGCAAAAAACATCTTCCTGGTGTTGACTGTGGCAGGGAGGGGTAGGGATTTTCCTGGTTTGCCCTATTGCTGTCCATAAAAATGATAAGAATTGATTTGGCATCAACTTTTCTCCTTGTGTACGTTTCAAACCAGACCCAAGTGTTGCTTTTTCAACCCGTAAAGAATTTGCACTTGGGGAGTGTCAGAAACTGAGGAAACAGGATAATAATTGATAAAAAATGAAGTTTTAGGTAATCTTAGTTGGGTAAATCCTTGGGACAGCAGCTCTGGGCTGAGCTGGGCGTTCCTTGCCTGTGTGGAGATGCTCCCAAATGGACGCTGCCAAGGAATTGTGTTCTCCATGTGTGTGACTGCTCCTCACAGGGTACCCCCAGCCTCGCCTCTATTGGTTCAAGAATGGGCAGCCCCTGAAGGCCTCGGATCGGATCCTGAAGACTGACAGGCAGGAGTTCCACTCGCTGGAAATTCGGGATGTCACCAAGGCAGATGCTGGGCAGTACCTGATATTTGTCATCAACTCCGCTGGCTCTGCCTATTCCTCGGCCAGGCTGGTGGTCAAAGGTGGGCATTGGTCTCTTCTTGGTACTTGCTTTTCTCTATTCCAGTGTCTTTTTCCATTTTATGAAGTTATTTTTCCTGAGAAAGCCTACCAAGGGGACTCAAGGTAGGGGGGGGAAGGCTGTAGATAAAAGACGATGTGCTTTAGTTTTGGTTCACCTATAAATTTACTGCTTAGGAAGATGAGACATATGACTTCTCTGTGGTCAGACTGTTGTCTCAGAAACATGCTTTTTATTCCTGCCCAGCTTCTTTAACTTTCAAAGTTCATTTTATTACACCTGAGGACCTCTTGTGAGTCATATGAACGTGTTTGGGTGATATCTCCAGCAAGGGGGTCACCTCTGGGGGTTTTTTCCTGCAGGTCATGGATTGAAAGTTATTTGCATTTGTTATTTTGTTTTTTCTCCTATCGTTGCAGATCCTTATGAGAAAGAGGAGCCATCCAAAACAGGTGAGAGGAGCCAGAGCAGGTGATAACAGAAACCCCAGGGATTTTTCAGTCAAAACTCACCGTGTTTCATCACTAATATCATTTTCAGATCCCCATGAGCAGCTGATACCACCAAGGTTCCTAGAAAGATTTACTAATAAAAAGGTGAAAAAAGGTGCAAGCATCACGTTATCTGTGAAAGTTGAAGGTAAGTGGGTTTATACCTTGTCTCTCTGCCCCAAGTCATTGTAACCTCATCTCCTGTATCTGAAGTTTGGGATTCTACTCCCAATTTACATCTTTTGCAAAGACAATTTACAGAAAAACATCTCGTTCATCTTCACCTCCGTTTTCCTGTATGTAAAAACAGGGACAATAACACTTATTAGCCTTGTGAAGATTTATTAACAGATTTGGTTTTACAAAAAGGATTTAACACCCTTCTGAATGTGCTGTTACATGGTTTATGTGCCTTTATTGCATATTATGCCTGTTATTGTTGGAAATGGCACAAACCAACATTTATTCACAGCAGGGCTCACATTTGTGAGGAAGGAACTCAATTAGCAAGGTTAGAGCTCGTTGTTTGGTTTTCCTTTAGGACACCCCCCACCAACTATAACTTGGATGAAGGAGGAGTCTCGAGAAGACATCCTGTGGATCAAAGCAGACACCCCTGGGTACAAACTTGCCAGCTCCAACATGCACCACAGCCTGATCCTGCTGGATGTCAAGAAGAAGTACAGTGGAGCTTACACGTGCATTGCCACCAACAAGGCTGGCCAGTCCATCTGCACGGCCAACCTGGAGGTTGCAGATGGTAAATCTTTGTCACAGCACAAACCCTTTCTCTGTATTTCCCTTCTGTGCGGTGCCTGAGAGAAAAAAACAAGTGTGGCTTGGAAGGAAATAACCAAATAACGCACCAAAAAATGCCTTTTCTCAAGATTAGCCCTGACTTTGCTTGTCTTGCAAATGGTTGCACTCTTTATTTCTAGAATACTTTAGATTTCTGACTCTGTCTTGTATTAACAGCAGCACCTTTTCTGTATAAACAGAAGGCAAGTCTAAGGAATTAGGAAATTGAAAAGAAAGAAAGGCAACGTAAAATAACTAGAAAAGTCACCTTTTAAAAAATTATTTTGAGTGCTTCACTCCGTAAAGGTATTTTGCACTGCCTAAAGGCAGATAAAGGCATTTGATTTCCCTTTTCCAGAGCTTTCTGGGGCCTCTCCTGGCACAATTCCTTCAGTAAGATGAGGGAAAAGCAAATACAGCCTGGGAGTAGGGACAGCACTGTGAAGGACCCTCTTTTCCCGTTATCCTTCCTTTGCATCCCACATTTTTACTGGACCAAGAGCTCCAGGAGCAGAGCTTGAGCAGGGAAATGGGGCAATGCTGTATCTACACGAACAGGGAGAGGGGCAAACTGTGGGCGTCAAAGGAGTGGGAATGGTGTATCCCAGGTCAGGAGCTGCTGCAGATCCAGCATTGCATAAAAAGGGCTTTCTCTGCCTTCTGTCCTCTAATGACAACCCCCAATCTTGCAGTGAAAGAGGCCGAAGTTCTGACCCAGGAGAGGGTGATGGTGTCCGAAGCCATCATGACCACGCTGGGGTAAGTGCTGGGCCATCCAAGGATGGAAAGTGCTGTATCAAGTGCTATGTCCAATAGCAAGGTATAATTTGTTCTTGATCAGAGAGGGCTGGAACTGAGATCAAAATAAATGAATAAATCTGGGTAGGTCACGTAAAACTCTGGGGGCTTTTTGATCTCCTAAGCAGAATGCCAAAAAAATTCGCAGTGTCAAGTATTGAATGGCCAGTATTGAAATACACCGACATGGCACAGCAGAAGTAGATGAAAAGGGTCTATTTGCCAAATTTCTTGTTCACAAAGGCACCTGACCAATATTCTCCTCAATTCACCATTCCTGATTTGGATATTAGGCAGAGGGAGTTTGGAAAGTGATACCACCTGAACACAAATTGTCTTCTGGCCTAAAAAGCTGGACCAGTCTTCTTCTAAAGTGACAAGGAATGGGAGGAAGCTGCAGTGTGACTTCAGCTGTTCCACTGCAACCCCTCCCAAGAATGGTGGCACCCCCTCAGTGAGATGGGATTTCTCGTTTATCAGCTGGGCTGAGCTTCCTCCTGCTCCCTTTGTGCTAAGGGAGGATTAAGGCAGAGCAGCTTGGGAAATGAAGATGCATACACTACCTCCAAAGAGCTCAGGACATCAGGATGTTCATGTTTACGGGGCTTTAGTCTTGGGGAATCCCACGAGCTCTCCTCAAGAGACACAAGCAGATGTTGGTGGTTCTTCATGTCCATGTTGACAGTATAATCTCCTGCCCTTTTCCTGCTGCCAGGAATTCATTTGGTGCTGGGAAAAGCTGTCAGTGTAAGGAAGGACTCTTTGGACCTCAAAGCCATGGCAGAAGCACTAAGTGAGTTGTTTCCCAGCACACTTTCAGGCTGGTATGATGGGAGCAGGTCACAGAATCCACACATCCTCCAGACTTTGCTTTCCTGATGGAAACACTGGAATTGTTGGGCTTTAGTTCATCGAGGACTGACTGACACCATGTGGTGTCTCTGACTGCGAAAGGTTCGGTTCAGTGTCACCTGGGGATAAAGTCCCAGCAGCACCATGGAGATGGTTCTGCAACCCACCCCAGGTCTTCTCAAGCACCAGGCTGAAATAAAAGTCCATAATAAAGGGAGTTCTCACGCTGGATTTGTCTCCAAGTCTAAGGCACCCAAGAGTTTCTGTGCCCATGGGAGCCAGTTCTCTTTTCTCCCAGTGCCTCTGGTGTCCATCAACAATTTCCCAGCTCCTGCAGCCCAAACCAGAGTCCCAACTCAGATATTCCCAGCCTTCTCCTCCGAGGTGGGAGAAGGGGGAATGTGTTCCTCAGTTAGCTCTCCTTGCTACCCATTTTAACTTTTAATTCTGCTTTGCTTTCTTTTTCAGAACTATTCAACCCTCTGAGACAAGAGAAGGTAAGAGAAGTTTTTTTCCTTCTCCTCCTCCTGCCCTTCATGTCTCTGGATGAGATTATCCACGTATTCCATGATTATCACCCACTTTCATCCTTGTTTTCTTGAAACTGCCTGAAAAGTTGGGGCTTTCCAGGACTGCTCCCTGTTCGAGAGTGAACTGTGAGCATGCACAGTTTTAAAGACAGGAGGAGGGAAGGAAATTAGACCTTCCTTCCACAGAAGCTTTAATTACTCCAAAAAAAAAAGATGACTTCCCACTGGCATTTATCTCCAGCTTAATAGGAATTTCTCTCTTTTGCAGGAGACCTGGAAGCTGGTAGGGAAGGGGTACCCAAAAGCCCTATTTCTTTAGCTGATGTTGGCTCAGAAGAGTTCTTCCAGAAACTCACCTCCCGCATCTCAGAAATGGTGTCTGCAAAAATAACTCAGGGTAAGGAGCCCAGAGGTTTTGCAGTAGGTTTTGAGCCAACCATCCCACATAAGCTCAGGANCTCTTGTTTTTTAGGTGTTTTTTTTTAATTATAAGCGAGGTTCGTGCAGTAGGTTTTAAGCCAACCATCCCACATAAGCTCAGGACTAAGGAATTTTAATGAGACTCCATCTAAAACTGTGTCTTAGGCTTAGTTTTGAACTAGGAAAAAAAGCTGCTTTAATAGGTGGCAAAAATAGCAGTGTATTTGTCACATCTCAGGTACTTCAATTTCCTCAGATATTCAACCCTCTTGAGCTGGAAAACAATCCTGCTTTCAAAACTTCCCATATCTTCAAGTCCGAGCTCACAATGTGATTTTAAAATCAGCTGAAGGCTGAAAACTCCGTTGCACTCACAGCAAAGATTTGTTGAATGAAATGAAAATCCTGGTTTGTGTTTGTCCTGATTATCTTCTAGAAAAAAAATTAATTTGAAGCAAAAATAGAGGCATCATTTCTCCAAGAAATATTCTTGCAGTGCAGTGGCCATACATGGAGCAGGCATGCAACAGCTTGTATTAAAACATCCCAATTTTTGATTTAATCCTAATTATCCATAGGAAATCACACTAACTACTACCACAAGTGCTCTTCCTAGGGAATATTTGCTATCATGAAATTAAAATTATTGTAGATTTATCCTTATTTCATACCTTGCTCTGCTTTTCAGCCAAACTTCGAGTGCCAGGTGCAGAAAGTGATGATGAATCGAGAACTCCTTCTGCATCTCCTCGGCATGGACGATCCAGACCTTCCTCCATAGCTCAGGAATCCTCCTCTGAATCTGAAGATGGGGATTCCAGAGGAGAGGTACAATGTGGACAAGTGTGACACAAGGGAAAACTTTACTCAGAATGACCAATTTTCTGTGGGTTAAGGATCTCCAGCCCCTTCTGGGGATGTAACTCACTTTAGAAGGGATATTTAATTAGTAAGTGTTGGGTCTGTGATACAGAGCACAGAGAAGCAAATTCTGATCAACAAGTTCAAGTCAACGTGGTCAAAACTGACCTGTGATTTGGCGCCTCTTGCTTTCATGGCTGAGCTTCACAAAGTCAGAGCTCGGTTTTCGCTGGCCTTGGATAGAATTGGCCGGGAGAATTTTGTTGAGGAGTTCTTTGTGAAGATTAAAAATCAGAATGTTTTAGGTGATCATGCCAAACACTTCCTGAAAAAAATAACTGATTAAAACTTTTGAAATGTTGACTTCTTTAGAAATTTTCAGGACAGCTGGTTTGGGTTTTTGGGTTTTTTTTTTGCCTTTGGAGTAAAACTCACTGTTTCAAGGTGTAAATCTGAACCACCTCAGCTCTGAAAACCCAGCCTGAGCCTCCAAGAGATTTAATCTACTTTCAAAAAGAAGAGAGTGGCTTTCTTTGCCACACAAAGGCTGGAGAAGGACCCATTAACTGGAGATAAAGCCTTTCATTCTGCTGGTGTCCCTGTGTTGCAGTTCCAGAGCTGTTGTTTCATTCCTACAGATCTTTGACGTTTACATGGTCACCGCTGACTACGTTCCCGCTGCGCCTGACAGGGAGACCATCACCCTGAAGGAAGGACAATATGTGGAAGTCCTTGATTCAGCTCATCCCCTGAAGTGGCTGGTCAGGACTAAACCCACCAAATCAAGCCCCTCTCGGCAGGGTTGGGTTTCTCCGGCTTACCTGGACAAGAAATTGAAGGTGACTGATGATCCTTGGTTATTTTGTCATTTAAAATTCCTTGCTCCTGTTGCAGTTTAGAGCCACCTCTTTCGCATGGAGTGATGGATGAGGAGGTTGTTGAAGGGATCCATAACGTGGTCAGAATTCTTCATGCTTTGATTAGGCAATAACTGTGGTGTGTGCAGAGGTGCCTGGGCTGGAGAGACCAAATCACCCTCCAGCAGAATCGAAATTTCACACTGGTTGAGGAATTCTTGGGCAGGACTGTGAGCACACGAGGGATATTCCTTGGTGTGCATTGACATTTCCTTTTTTCTTGCATTGTAGTTGTCACCAGAGTGGGGAACAGCAGAAATTCCCGAGTTTCCCGGAGAGTTTGTTTCTGAAGATGAGTACAAAAGGAAGCTGAGGTGAGTTCCTGTCATTGGACATTTGCACCTTTGGGTTCTCCTGCCTTTTGAATGAATATGGGTGTTGACAGCTGGGTCCCTCCTGCCAGAGTCACTCTTTGTTCTGCTCAGTCCTGCCACCTCCCCCTTCCCAAAATCGAGCAAAAACTCAGACTTGTATTTCGTGAACTTTGATTGGGGTTTGCCATCAATTTCAGCCTAGGAAAATTCCAGCCAATCGAGATTAGAGAATCCCAGAATGCTTTGGGTTGGAAGGGTCCTTAAAGATCATCTCAGTCTACCCCCTGCCATGTGCAGTGACACCTTCCACTAGCCCAGGTTGCTCCAAGCCCCATCCAACCTGGCCTTGGGCACTTCCAGGGCTGGGGCAGCCACAGCTTCTCTGGGCAACTTGTGCCACGGTCTTCCCACCCTTCCAGGGAAGAATCTCCTCCCAATATCCCATCCATCCCTGCCCTCTGGCAGTGGGAAGCCATTCCCTGTGTCCTGTCCCTCCAGGCCTTGTCCCCAGTCCCTCTCCAGATCTCCTGGAGCCCCTTTAGGCACTGGAAGAGGCTTTCAGGTCTCCTCAGGGTCTTTTTTCATATTGGATGTCTTTAAAGGAAGGTTTTAGATGATATAATTCTGGGAGCTCTGTGATTTCACAAGATCCCAAATTACAGTAGCTCTGTGCTTTGGGATGCCCTGTATCTGAGGATAATCGTGGTGATTTTGGGGTGCTCTGGATCTGAGGATGCATCTCAAGGATAATCGTGGTGATTTTTCTGTGATTTCTTTTTGCTTCTCTGTCTCCCCCTCAGTGTTCTCATTCAGGAGCTGTTGATCTCAGAGGAGGATTACATCCAAGACCTGCATTTCCTCCAGACTCACCACCTCAAGTACACAGAGACCTGTCCCAATGTCCCAGGAGCTGTTGCCGGTCAGAAATCCACCATCTTCAGGAATATTGATGACATTGGTCGTTTCCATTCCAGGTGGGCATTCGCTTTTGAGACCAAGGAGTGGCTCACAAACAATGTGTCAGACCCTTATTATTATTATTGTTATGGATGTGGAGCCCTGGCAATACTGAGGTGCAAAGGGAATTAATGGTCCTTTCAGGATGAGAAATCAAGGTACAGGGTTGGGACTTCCATAACACCCTTTGGAGTTTCAAGGCTTCACATATCCAGCTTATTTCTCACCCTTTTAAGAGAATTTAACTGGGAAAAAATGAATTATTATAAAAAGGCAGCAGGGTCTTACAGGGACTTCAGTGGTGTCTTCATAGAGACATTAATTAATTAATTAATTCATTCATTCATTCATTCATTCATTCATCTAAAATTGAACATTCCAAACCCATCCAGCTGTGGGAGGCTGCCCAGGTACGACACAAGGATTCTTCCTTGGCCAAGGATTTCCTTCAGATCTGGGCCAGGGAAATAGGTTTTCCTTCTCTTTCCTCCTTCAGCTTCACACAGGTGAACCTGCTTCAACATCCTTCATGGAAGAGAGTGGAGATCTCTGTCTTCACTCCTGTGGATGGCTTGTAGATCCTTAAACTCAGGCATAAGGATCTGGGGAGGGGTTAATTCCCAACTTCAGCTGGACCTTGAAAGTTATCCCTGCCTTCCTTGCAGGGCACTTCATAAAATCCTGGAATGGTTTGGGTTGGAAGGGACCTAAAGCTCATCTCATTCCACCCCCTGCCATGGGCAGGGACATCTTCCACTAGCCCAGGGTGCTCCAAGCCCCATCCAACCTGGCCTTGGACACTTCCAGGGATGGGGCAGCCACAGCTTCTCCGCCCAACCTGTGCCAGGGCTTGCCCACCCTCCCAGGGCAGAATTTCCTCTCCATATCCAATCTCACCCTGCCCTCTGGCAGTGGGAAGCCTTTCCCCCTTGTCCTGTCCCTCCACGCCTTTGTGAAAGGCTCCCACACGTTCACTCAAGCTGAGAGGTTCAACACCCTGCTGGACGAAGAGGCACGGAGGTGTTTGATGCTGATGTGGCAGCTTCCCTCACCTTCCCCACCCATTGCCTTTGACCCGTGTTGGCCTGGCATGTCCTGCTGGAAGAGTTTGGCTGCTGGACTGAGTTCCAGCCCCATCCCATTGCCTTCTCCTCAGGTGTCCCTTTCCCTCTGTCCCCACAGCGTGTTCCTCCGGAGCCTGCAGGGCTGTGACACCGACGATGACGTGGCCATGTGCTTTATCAAGCACGAGGCAGAGTTTAACAGGTACATCCAGTACCTGGTGGGAAGGGTCCAGGCTGAGTCCATTGTTGTCAGCAAAGCTGTCCAGGACTTCTACAAGGTAACCAGAATGCCTGTGGGAAATGCAACTCATGAGCCACCGCATGGAGAAATGTGTTATTAAGAGTGTTACTAATGTCTTTTGTAATCTTTCCTGCATATAATGATTTTTAGTTCACTGGCTTGCTCTCCTTCCTAAGTGTAATCAATATAGGAACACATTTACATGTGCTTGTGCATTTATAAATATTATAAAGATTATACAGGCACGAATGTGGCTGTGCTTGTGGAATTGGAATTAAGGGGTGTTTTAAGGGCCACCTCATCACAAGACCAGGTGAACTCCTAAGATAGACAAGCAAATCCTGTTTCTCCCCTCCATCTGCCCAGGACTGAAGTTCACTGGTGAAAACACACCCACAACTCCAGATCCAGGAGCACATGGGTGGTTGTGGATCCCTGGAGCAGCAAGGAAGGCTCCTCTGTGCATCCAACAGCCAAGCCCAGATCCTGAGCACTTTTACCCTCTCTCAATCTCCTGCTTTTAGAGTAAAAGTAGTAGTGCTTTTGTAGCCTCCTACTCACTGGTTACTCCAGCTTGATGCTCACACTCACCCCACGTGGGCATTTCTCAGGGAGTCATTATTTCTCTCGTTCTTTATAACAACCTTTCCTCTTTCTTCCACAATTTTTTTTGCAGAGATACACAGATGAATTTGAGACGAATGAAGATCCTTCCCAGCCTCTCATCCCACCACTGCAGCACTACCTGGAAAAGCCCATAAACAGGATCCAGCAGTATCAGACCATAATTAAGGTGAAGAGGTTTTGTTATATCTGGCAGGTTTATGTTCTGCTCTGTGCAGCTTGTGTGGAAAAGGATTTTATTTTTATTTCCTGTTTCTTGGCTTCCTTCTGATGCCACTACAATCGAAAACTGCTTGGCTAATTAAGAGAGAAATCATCACCAGTGATGATTTTCTCTAAATTGTTCTGTAAATGTAAATCCAGGTAGGGGTTCACAATGTCCAACCCCTTAAAGTTCAGTGACCTTTATCTGAATGATCTTTAAATATATGAATATACATATGTCAATAATATATGCTTATTTATATATGAATACCTGTATGTATATATTCATGACAAGTATAAATTTACTTCAAACTAAGCAACACTTATGTTATAAAAATAACCATTTTTCCAGTGTGTAAGGTATTAATTTACATTTTTTCCTTGTGTTTTATGCTGACATGGTAGTAGGATAGAATTTTTATTTTCTGAAAAGCTTTGCCCTGTTCTGCCACCCTGAAATATTCCACTTCCTATCACTGAAGAATATCTGGTATTTGTTTTGGCTTTGTCTTTGTTTAATATCAGTTGTTGTAAGGAAAAGCCAGCCTGGTTAGTCATTGAGGCTGTAGGAAAAAAAATGCTTTATTATCTAAACAACACAAAAATGGGATAAAAGTCGCTCAGGTGAAAGAACTGGAACAGATACCGAGAAACCCTTTGGCTCTGATGGAAATGTGGTTTTCTTCTGTTTGCCCAGCAACATTTTCTTCATCCACCTACAGGAACTAATCCGAAACAAAGCGAGAAACAGCCAGAACTGCACTTTGCTGGAGCAGGCTTATGCTGTTGTGTCTGCACTCACGCGGAGGGCAGAGAACAACCTGCACGTCTCCCTCATTGAGAACTACCCAGGCACCCTGGAAAGCCTCGGGGAGCCCATCCGGCAGGTAACTGGAATTTCTCACCACTCTTGGTGCCATCTGTGCCTCCACCTGTGTCTGAGGAGCCTGAATTCCTGCAAGAAGCTCCTTCAGAAATCACATCAGACAGAGGGGTTTTGCCTGTCCCGTTTCTCGCTGTTCTGGCTGGACTAAGGGTTGAAGCACCAGAGCAGAGGCACTGCTGGAACAATTCACACATAATGTTATTGTTTGCCTTGCTGATCCACTCATCAAACAGCAAGAGATTTGAGTTTAAAGCTTTCTAATTTTGCCTCCTCTCTGATTATTGGGCCAGCTCCTGAAATTATTGTCATCTAAATTCCTGCATTGTCCTCCTGGTCTCTCCCATGAACCAGATGTGTGGTTTAGGATCACAGGGGAAAGGTGACCAAGCTGTTAGGATACCAGTGTGGGACTTTCAACACCTTTACTCATATAAATTGTCTGTATAACATCAGAAAATACCATTTTTCTTTAATATTTCCAAGAGTGTTTCTACCTGAGAAGCACTCGGTATTTTTCTGGCAACAAACAACACCATTTAAAGGACAGTGGAGTGACAACCCCTGTGTGTGTCCCCGTTGGTTCTGTCAGTCTGATGGGTCACCTGTAGCATCAGAAACCATCTGCTGTGCTGTAATAACCAGAGGTGATGTAACAGGAAATATTTATCTGTTCACTGAAAAATTATGGTGAAACCTCATTGAGTTTTATTACATTGCTATTATTGCAGTATTACTTATACCTATTAATTATTCCAGATGTATCACTATGTGCTCTTCCTTCTTTTTTCCTTTCAGGGCCACTTCATTGTGTGGGAAGGAGCTCCAGGAGCTCGAATGGCATGGAAAGGACACAAAAGACATGTTTTCCTCTTCAAAAACTACATTGTGATCTGCAAACCCAAGCGAGACACCAAGACAGACACCTACAGTTACATCTTCAAGAACATCATGAAGGTCTGGTCTCCTTATCCTCACTCAGAGCATTTCTCTGTCAATTGGAACTTCACTTTTACATCCAGCTTGGACATTGCAAAAAGTCTTTGCAGCACGAGTAGAATCTGCATTTATCCCAAAATATCTTTGTTTAACCTGTCAGAAATGTGCCAGAGCCCCTCAGAAGCCTGGGGGTAGCAATGAAATAACAAATACAGCCATTAATTCATCCCTGTTACCTCATTAACACCACAAACACATCACATTGAGGGGAAATTTGCTGTCTGTAATATTTGATAGCATTTGTAAATCTTCAGTTTTGGCAGTCTGTGATATTGGCAGTGAATTGGAAGGAATGTTGTAGTCATAGATTGTATTCTGTGGGGTTTTATGTCCTTTCCAGACACCAATTCCTGTTTGGAAATGAAAAAATTCAGAGGATTTGGCAACTCAGCTTCTGACATTCAGGGTTAAAACTGCAAGAAACTGAGGAAAGAGTTTTCACAAGGCAAGAGATGCTCCAGTAGAAAACACCAACCAACCAAAAAACCCATGGAGTTCTTGACCAAGCTCAGTCAGGGCCTTCTGAAAGTCCTTATCTCTGTCCTCCTTGATATTTATGGGCATATTTTACTTTCCAAGAAAAAATGAAATGGAAAAATTGCCATGTTTTGTCCAGAGAGTGCCTGTTCTCTGATTTTTTTCCCATGTTGCCCCTAATTTTGCTGTTCCCGGGCCCAAGATTGCTGCACTGTAAGGACAGGGAGTCCCACCCTTGGGATACCCTTTTACTTTCCTAAAATGTGATCGTTACTCCAGGAATATGCCAGTTTGGGAACCAGAAACTCAAATATACTGAGGGAAATCCCTCTCACAGTGCCCCTGGTTGCTGTTCAGCCTCGCACAGCCCGAACAAAATCGGTGTAAATCACCCCGTTCCGCTGCTGGGAATTCCCAGGAAGGCAGGAATGGGTGCTGAGCCCCTTGTCCTTGTGCCCCACAGCTGAACAACATTGACGTGAACGACCTGGTGGAAGGGGACGACAGGGCCTTTGAGATCTGGCACGAGCGGGAGGACCTGGTGCGCAAGTACCTGCTGCAGGCGCGCACCGTCAACATCAAGAACTCCTGGGTGAAGGACATCTGTGGAATACAGCAGCGCATCAGCGAGCCCATCTGGAGTAAGTCTGGCCCAAGGGAGCCCAAACCTCCCCATTTTTTCTTGGAAGGTTTCCTTGGGTCATGGAGGAAACCATCACAAGGAGAGAGGAACCATTTATGGTCGCCTAAATGCCCTGTGGTTGAGGGAGGTGCTGTGTCCACCTCTGGGACCTCTGGCATAAGAAGGACGTGGAGCTGCTGCAGCAAGTCCAAAGGAGGCCACAAGGATGGTCAGAGGGTTGAAACAGCTCTCCCATGAGGAAAGGCTGAGAGCTGGGGTTGGACTCTGACCCAGAGACCGACACACACTAGTATAAACCAACCTGTGGCTTTTTTTGGGGGACAGACCCTCTGCTGACTTCTGGCTTACACTGCTGTGTCTGTGCACTTGGGTTTGCTTTGGAACATAGTCTGGGCATTCAGGCTGCATCATCCTCAGCATTAGATGGTATCAGAGATCCCACCAATTTTCTATCCACAACATTTATCAGCGGGGATATTAGATCTTTATTTTCCAGCTACAAATGATTTCCACTGCAGTGTAAGGATATTTGGCATCTCCAAATGCCAGAACAGGATGTGGTTTAGTCTCTATACATTGATAACAATTCTGGGCATTTAATTTTGGAGCCTTTAATGAGGTGTTTTAACGAGGAAGACTATCAGCATAACTTTGCATAGTTTCATACGGGAATGATGAGTTAAAATAGAAGTCCCTTAACAAGGGAACAATTTACCCAGAGGGGTTGTGGATCCCTGGAAGTGTCCAAGGCCAGGTTGGACGGGGCTTGGAGCAACCTGGGCTAGTGGAAGGTGTCCCTGCCCATGGCAGGAGGTGGCACTGGGTGATCTCCTCCAGACTAACACACTTATCCCGATGTTTCAGTACCTCCAGACTTCGAGGAAGAACTGGCAGATTGCACAGCTGAGCTGGGAGAGACAGTCAAGTTGGCTTGTAAAGTGGTGGGAGCTCCCAAACCATCCATCAGCTGGTACAAAGGTATGGCCAGGAGGTCCTGAAATGCCTCCTCCAGATTTGTCGTCTGTCTGTATCGCTGTGGTTGTTGGTTAGAGGCAATCAAAGAGCTGATCACCTCGAGATACCCAAGTCTGGTGACCGTGTTTATGGTCACCTGGGAGGTGTTCTTTTGGCTGGAAAATCAGAGCCGTGACTGCACAGCACATGGTCTGGGGAAGTGTCACTTTTCAGTGAGGATTGGTGACGGGTGAGGTCCCTCAACAGTGCTTTGCCCAGGGAATATTTCACAGAGAGTTGGACAAAAAGATGAAGAGCTCATTCCTCAGCTGCCAACATCAGCTGTAGTGTAGCAAATACAGCTCCCAGTCCCCTCAAGTGGAAAAGCTGGATACAATTCCCAAGGAGAAAACATAATTGATACTAACTTAATTAAAACAAAATGATTTCCTTTTGTCTTTCAGATGGAAAGCCAGTGGAGGTGGATCCCCACCACATCATAATAGAAGACCCTGACGGTTCCTGCACCTTGATCTTGGACAACCTGACAGGTGTTGACACAGGACAATACATGTGCTTTGCTTCCAGTCCTGCTGGAAATGCCAGCACCTTAGGAAAGATCCTTGTTCAAGGTACAGTCCTGCACAGATGCATTATTATTTTATTTTAAAGGGCTCTGCCACGTGAGACCTTAAACTTGTATCACCAGTGGTGTGGCCACAGGACCTGGGCAGGGATTGTCCCCTGTGCTGGGCACTGATGGGGCCACACCTCAAATCCTGTGTCCAGTTCTGAGCTCCCCATGACAAGACACGGAGGGGCTGGAGCATGTGCAGGGAAGGGAAGGGAGCTGGGAAGGGGCTGGAGCAGCAGGAGGGGCTGAGGGAGCTGGGGGGGCTCAGCCTGGAGAAAAGGAGGCTCAGGGGGGACCTTGTGGCTCTGCAAGTCCCTGCCAGGAGGGGGGAGCCGGGGGGGTCGGGCTCTGCTCCCAGGAACAGGGACAGGAGCAGAGGGAACGGCCTCAGGCTGGGCCAGGGGAGGTTTAGATTGGATACCAGGAAAAATTTCTTCACCAGAAGTCCTGCCAAGCATTGGGTCAGGTAGCCCAGTCACCACCCCTGGAGGTGTTCAAAAACCATGTGGATGTGGCACTTGGGGACATGGTTCAGTGGTGGCCCTGGCAGTGCTGGAGTAATGGTGGGACTCAATGATCTTAAAGGTCTTTTCCAACCTAAATGCTGTTATGATTGTGTGATGCTACAAATATTAAGACGTTCCAGAAGTTCTGTATAACATCCAGTGTGTCCTTTCTGGTCCTGTTTCCAGCTACCCTTTACATCTACCTTTGCTTTTTCAGTGCCACCACGGTTTGTGAACAAGGTTAGAAACGCTTATTTTGTGGAGGGGGAGGATGCTCAGTTCACCTGTACTGTGGAAGGAGCTCCAAGGCCTCAAATCAGGTCAGTCCTACAAATCACACTGGAACAAATCCTGGTTTCCCCTTTCAGCAGAGTCAGAAAACTCTTTCAAGGTTATGACTCTTCTCTGGGTTTTCCACCTTCACCCCGTCCCAATGCTGGATCTTCCTGATCCCACCATCCCTGAGATTCTCAGCCATTTACTCCAGCTGGGATCTGAAGAGGAATACCTACATAGTCCCTGACTGGATCAGATCTAACAGCCTGACAGCATTTTACCCTTTCTTTACCCTCCCTGCCTTGCACATTAATTGATTTTATTTGAAGACACCAGGCAGGGGTATTTTCCTGCATTGACTGATGAGGTTTCTTGAGAAGAATCTCAGAACCCTGTGTCGTTCAGTATCTCCATGTGTGATCCACCTACCTTCAGACATACCTGCCAGGACCCAAAACTTTGTCTGAGTTGTTTGCTAGATGGATCAGGGAGCTGGGGAGCCCTTGACCTTGCATGTGTTTTTCCTGGCTTATCGTCCATGCTTTCCACACACAGATGGTACAAGGATGGGGTGCTGATAAAGGACACCAGTAAATACCAGGCTTACAGTGAACCACGGAGTGGCATCGTAGTCCTGGTGGTCAAGAACCCTTCCAATGAAGATATGGGACACTATGAGTGTGAGGTAAGTTCACAGAGGTTTAAATGAATGTCATCGGCAATGATACGGGTGGGAGAATTCATTTCCCTGGGAGAGACCCATGGCGTGAGATCAGAGGCTGAGGAACTGCCTGGCATATAAAGAAATAAACACAGAAAGTCAGGCCGAACTAATCTGGACTGTGGAGATCCAAAAGGTTCAGAATATCCTGATCTTAGAGTTTGCTGGTACAAGTCATAACTGATTGAGCTTGTTCTGTGGCCTAAACTCAGATCCAGATCTCCAGAGGAAACCCTTACAAAGTTTAGGGTCACTCTGGTGTGACATTTTGTTTTGGGACTGTCTTTAAATTATGACCCATTCATGCTGCTACTAAGAAACCATCCACAGCTAAAAGAAAGAAATTAATTCTAATTAGAAGGATAAACCACTGAAACTCCTGATTGTTTGGCGAGTATAAGTGGGAGTATCTAATAAATTAAAATAAATGTAAAATATTTTCTGAAAGTTGGTCAAGGCCTTTGCCTTTCATTGTAATAAAATAGTAATAATCTCTGAGAGCTTGGCAATAAAATAATTGATCTTGGTTTAGGGAATTAATGGGTCATGGTAAATGGTTCGGCTCATGGAAATGTTTAGGATGCTTGATATAATGTAAAGACCTCTCTTAGAATTTTAGCAAAGGCAGACTGCCTTGCGTTTGCCATTAACTAAGACCCCTTGGATGAGTGAAACCCTGTAGATTGATGGATGATGAACAAAGGAAACCCTCTTTAATTCCCACCTGAGGGCACACGGCAGGAATCTGTGCCTGTTGGCAGAGACTGAGCTAAACCAGGGCCAAGCCACAGGCTGCAAACTGCAGAGAGCTAAGTGAACAACTCAGTGGCTGACCCAGTCTGCTGATGTGCTGGAACTTGTCTGAGAGAATGATTTTTGGTAAAATACCACCCAGAACATCACTGAGCAGGGAAGTGTCCCTTCAGTACTCCAGTGGGGATCACATCTCTACCCAATTCTGCTGTCCCGGAATTGCACTGAATCGTTTAACGTAGCGTAGGAAGTTCTTATTCTAACAAAACACCCCGTGTTTCATTTGGAACTGCACCGTTCTCTTTAGCTGATGAACAGATTAGGGTCTGCAAAAAGTGGAGCAGAGCTTTACCACCACAGTGCTGCAGCCCTGACCCAGCAGAGGAGAGGAGACCAAGCCATCACCATCGAAGGTACGGCCCTTGCCCAGCTCCGTGAGTAGGTCACTGAACTCTGAAACCACCTCTCTGAGGGTCGAATATATTTGCCATCTTATCCATGTTTGGTTGTTGGTGTTCCTGTATCTGTATGTCTATCCAGATGTGCATGGGCAGAGTGCAGCTCAGCTCTGGGCCCATCACCATCTGTTTGATTTCCAAACCTGGCAAATCAACTTCATATAATGCTCGTGAACGCATTATATGAGAAAGGAGGAGCAGATGAAGGGTCTGTCACGCCACTAGTGCAAGAAAAATGCTCTCTATTCTGTTGGAATACTTGAAAATGTGTGTCAGCCTGGCAGAACATGAGTTAGAGGGGCCAGTAAGTAAAGCTGGAGGCACTCTGTGATCGATTCTCAAATGCCACTGAAGAACAGCAGGAGTGACTGAGAAAGCAGCACTGAGAGCAGAAACCCTGAGCAATGTTAACTCATCCATTTTTGGGACTGTTCTGGGATAGGTAGAGAGTCTATTCCTTTTTTTTCCACATTTCTCTTGGATTGGGAGGGTGATAGGGATTGATTTGACACCCATCCAACAATACATCTCTTTCTTGACACCTTCAGTTATTATTGCCTAAAATGACCTTCTTCTCCAGGGGATTTCCACTCACAGTGTTAGACAGGCTTGCAACAAATCCATCACAACCCACTTTAAATCTGTGGGTTCATCTGGGTGAGGAGCTTTTCCTGGCACAGGAAATTGGTCTTTTGTACATCTTAGAAGTGCCCTTGGCTGGCTGACCGTGGACCAGCCAGTGCTGTCTCTCTTGAAGAGTTCCCAGAGGTGGTTCAGGAGATAACACAGCCAAGGGACCATCTTTGAGAGGTGACAGATATTGGTTTGGAGAGTGAGAGAGAGGAGCAGGATAGGGACAGGTCTTTCCAAGGCAGCAAACCTTGGCCCCAGAGACCTCTCCCAGATGTGGTTGGTGGATATATGGTCAACAAGAGTCAGAGGTTTGGCATCAGCTGTAGGACTTTCTTTCCTCAACTTCACTGCCTTGTGATATTAACAGAAATTCAAGTGTGAGTTTGGCAGGGAATAACTGATATTATGTGCACCCACTCAGGGCATCCTGACTCTAGAAGTTGCTGGGCAGAAAATTCTGGAATCTGGAAAAATATTCAGGGAAAATAGACTTCCAGTCGTAGTTTTTTCATCATTTTTTGCAGTCCTCTGCTGTTGGCCCTGTCTGAGACAGGGTCCTGCTCTGGATGGACCTTTGGGCCACCATAAGCTGTTCAGATTAGTATCCTCATCTGTGGACTTGCTTGACTTCATTGTAAGCTTGTTTTCCTTTTTTTCCTTTCCCAGAGTCCCATCAAAAAGCATTGCAGGGACGATGGTGCTAGGGCAGAAACACTAAGTTTTTCTGCACAATAAACCTTCAAGTACTTGAATGTTTTGTCTTTTCTCTGCCCTAAAGAGAGAGAAACGAGCAGGATGTAGAGGAACACAGACAAATCACTGTCAGGGTGGTGGATGTTGAAGTTCCCTTCAGGCAGAAGATGTCACAAAGGCAAACAAGGGTTGCAAAAAGTGTAAGGAGCATTTTCAGCTCTTGGGATTGCAAATGTGTATATTCAGCCCCAAAATTACTCATCTGCTGTTATTCCTGCAGTCCTAAATAAAATAAGTTGTCTACTTGATTGAAGAAATATAATTGCAGTTTGCCTGGAAGCTTCAGAAGTGTCATGAAATAGGTTTGCTCCCTGATGTGCAATTACTTGAATTTGGTAGTAGGGAAGGAAATGGATCCCTGAGTCATGTCCAGGGAGAAACAGAGGGAGAGCTGCTCCAGGCCAGTGGAGGAAATAGGCTCATTCATGGAGCAAGAGGACTGTTCTGAGCAGGATCTCATTAGGGATGAATCTGACATGATGCTCTTGACCAAGGAGGGAATTCGGTGCTTTCTTGAGAATCAATAACCAGCTTTGACCTGCTTATGGAAAATCAGGTTCACCTGGCAAAGACCTGGAGGACAGATGGATCTTGTGAAGGCTTTCTCTTCCCATCCTTACCCTCCCCCCTGTTTGTGGGAATGGGATTACTTGTCACCTCACCAAGAGGACAACATTACTGCTGTGTGGCACTGTCACCACAGGACAGAGACACCTCGCTCACCTGGGTCTAAGATCTGCCTGATTTAGCGTTGGTTCTGGGAAATGACCCTTGTCTGGGTCTCCTGAGGCACCCCTGGGGCTTTAGTGGCAACTCTTAGTTTTTATCCTCCTGCCTTTGTGTACTGTTTATTGGACTGAACCCAACCTACTGTCACACTTTGGGATACTTTTAGTCCAGTGGTTTATTCGCCCTGACCTGCAGCTGGTGATGGGCCACAGACCAACCCCACAGGTCTCACAACCCAAATTCTTGTTTAAATTCACACTGTGGGAATTTTCAGATCCTTTGGAAAGACCAAAACCCAAAAAGGATGGAACCCACTGGACTAAGGGGTCCCCTTGTGAGCTGAGATCTGCCTTCAGCCACATCTGGTTGCTGCACTGAAGTCAATGGAGAGTTGTTTAAAAAAATCCTCTTTCTGTGGATATTGGAAGAATTTTAAACAGTTTTAAAAAAATTGTCACCAAAGGATCCTCCTCTTTGACTTCAAGTTGACTGTCTGCTTTGCACCTTGCTGCTTAACCTACACATGGCAGATCTGATGTGCTCTGGTGTCCCTTTTTAACACGTCCCTGTTGTGGTTCCTCCACCTCAGGCTCGCTGATGTCCATTTTTTAAGAAAAGCCCAGTTTTTGAAAGGTTTTCATGTGGGCGGGCAGGTCCAGGACACAGGATGAGCCAGCGGCAAGGGGAGGAGTCAGGAACATGAGTGGAGATCAGCAAAGCCATAAATCAAAATTCACAGCGTGGTTACGGCCAGGGAACAGGAATTTCTCCGTAGCTTTGCCTTAGATTTCCTGGAGAACCTTGGTCAAGTTCTTCAGGTGCCTCGTTTGGTGGTACCCACCTTGCAGGGAAAAGCTAAATACCCTCCCATGGGAGGTTGCCTTAAAACCCTGAGGAGCACTTGGTCTCTTGGTGCTGCCCTTCTACTGAAGAAACAGGACCCAGGAATTTGTCTTCTGGCCATTTGGGAGCTCCCTGATGAGAGTGATGATCAGGGTGTTTCCCTCATGGTTTTCACTGTTGCCACCACGGGTTGGTCTCATTTTGGGGCTGACCACGTGGTTTTCAGTGCAAGTTGAGCAGAGCACAATCTGCCTTTACAGCCACAGCAGCCACTGCAGGAGTGGAGCCTTTTGGGTGGTTTTGTTTGGTTTTGGTGGGGTTTTTTTTGAGAGAGAGAGAGCCCCAAACACTTGCATTTCATGCCCACAGTTTAGGAAGCTGTTGTGTCCATTAAATGAGTCAGACCTGTCATGTGGCACCTGGGGACATGGGTTAGTGGTGAGCTGGCTGAGCAGCTGGACTCGACAATCCAAAGGGTCTTTTCCATCCTAAGAAGTTGTAGGACTGCATGAATTGCTCATTTTAGGATCAGCTTTAGCAGTTCATGCCAGGTTTGTGCACCCTCCATGGCAGATCCATCTCCAAAGCGTAGCAGAGAGGCGTGAAAGGAAAAGCAGGTTTATGCCTCTGTGGGTGGAGAAAATACACTACAAATCTCTCTCAATAAAGGCCATAAACCTCCTTCCATCCATTCAGAGCAATGAGAACTTGCTTATCCTAAATGTCTCATCGCTTGTAAGTCCATGTTTTAATTTATTAACCAAGGAGGAGTCTGGTCCTGTAGAAGCACTGGCTGATCCTAATGCTTACAGCTTTTAACCTGCTTACCAGGGGCTCCTGCTTTGCAAAGCTGGTTTTCCTAAAATGCTACTGAAAAGTTGAAATGATAAATCCGGTGCAGAAACGGATGCAGAATATTTTTCCTCTCGGGGGGAAAAAAAAAAGAAAAAAGAAACAACAAACCAAAAGAGAAACCCAAATTCTCTCATCCTACTTTCGTGTGGTTCTATCCTTCACGTAGGATTGCTCGAATCCTCCCTCACACCTTGGGTAGCACAGAGAAAATTGAATTGATTTCCAGATTTCTCAAAAGAAGAGCTTTTGGATATTGAAGCTCTTTGGCAGCTGTTCCATACAGAAATATTGTGCTCAGTGAATTTTGGGAGCTCCGCAAGAGCAGACATTAACAGAGTAAACATTAAAAAGGCTTTTTCTTGCAGACATCATGAGATTTCATTAAATCGATTCAGTTATTTCATTTGTATTATTTAGTTCTCACCTCAACGCAGTTGCTGTTCAAGTAATTTTATAAAACACCTTTTTTCAGGTGTGCAATTATTTTATTTATCACCTGTTTGCATCAGAACTCCTCGCTCTTAAAGAGTCTTTACTCGAGTACTGCTTATGGATTAATCTCGTGGGACATTTGGTGAGATTTCCTAAGAGTGGTGCAAAAATTGCACAATATTATTGAAAAATGCAGGGAAAATCTGGGTACAGTAAATTGCCGAGAGCCCAGTTCGTCTGCCATCACTGTATAATTATCATTCCACCCTTAAAAGAGGGAGTTGAATGATTTAAAAAGAATTAATTAAGGAGAGGTAAATGGTCACATTGTAACTGCATACCCAGAAAGCCTAAAGTCACATTTTCAAACCAGATTTTGTTTAAACCCACCCAATTCTGCAGCATCTCCTTGGACTCTTTGGGAAGTGATTCCACATTTTTCCTTGCATAAATGAGACGAGGCTCTGCCAAGAAAAGCTGAGCTCCAAGTCAGACCTTGACAGCAATATTTGCACAAAATCCTTTTTCATTAGGATGGCATTTGTGTTTTTACCCGAGGCAGGAAAGAGCCCTTGCGAGGGAAGTGGAAGGGAAATTAGGTTAAAGTGTTCCACCTAATATTGCAAATGTATTTTTAATTTTCAGCCAGTGCAGGTTTGAAAACATCAGCACTAATCACCAGTTATTTACCAAATAATACAGACACTCCAAATTCCCTGGGCAAGAACCTGGTGTGATTTTCTAGACATATTTTTAAGTAGCAGTTCACTCAAATTGCACCAACTGAGAATCATCAGGGCTTATTTATTACAGGCTGGCTGCAAAATGGAAAACCAATTGCTGGACCAATTACTCTGAGATTAAATTAAGGGGTGTTTCTAGACATTTTAGTAGTTTATTAAATAAAAAGTGGGGCTTGCTGTTGGTTTTTTCTAGATCTCAGCAGTTCAGAGTGTGTTCTAAAGAGTCTGGTTCAAACAGTGCCTTAATTTGATTCCAGCAGATAGGACGGGGAAGCTGCTGAAAATCCCAAGTAGCTCTTCCAGTGGTATCTCTCTGCTTTAGAAAAAAGTCAATTTTGAGAAATATTTGCAGAATCATTCAATCCTTGCTATTGATCTCGATAGGCATCAACAGCTTCCAGTTTGTTACGGGAGAAGGGTGAGGAAAAACTGCAAATTAGAGCAAAGGTGGCTTACAGGGCTCTCCTGAATTTCCCAGGGTTTGGGGTTTTTTGTTATTGCTGATTTTCTCTACTGAGGATAATGATTTTAGTTGTCATTGTTATCAGCTTGGGGTTTACATCTAGTCCACAAGTGCTCGGGGAAACTCTTTTTCTAGGAAGTGAAAGGATTTCAGCTCTCCAGGATTTCCCAGACTGAGGCATTTTCAGGTTTCTGACACCATTTATTGTAGGATAAAAACATTAAATAAGGACCTTGTTCTCTAGTTTTGACCGGCCACACAAAAATGGGAGAACAAACAGATTTTGCCATATCGCTCTCCAAAAAATCTCTCGTTCCAAAGCTAAATCATTCACTGTTCAGAGAACATTCTGGATTCTCCTTGCTCAGAAACACCAAAGATGGTGCTGGAAATAACCACAGAAAGCATGGATGGGATGGTCCAGTCGGTTGGGTTTTCACTCCAGTTTCTTTTGATGAACTGAGCAAAGATAATTGAATCATTTCAGCTTCTGCCTCTCTTTAACCCCATGCTGTTCATACTGTTTTCTTTGTAGTCACTGAACAAGAGACTAAAGTGCCCAAGAAAACCATCATCATGTAAGTGCTGATTTTTTATTTTTTTTTATTTTATTTATTTTCTTTTTAACATTTGTGTTTTTGCTTTGCTGCCTCTGCATGATCCAATAACCAGCTTGTGTTCGTTGGCCATGCAAGTGTGTTCATCCCCATCCCACTGGATCTCATGGAATTCTGTGCTCTGGAAAGTGATCACCTTCCAAAAAAAAGAATTAAATCCCTTTCAGAAGCAGCAATATTTGTTTAGACACAGCCTGGGCCAGGTGGTTTAGGATCTTACACGTGATAAAATAGCCAGTGTTGGAAACAAACCAGCTTTGAAAAGTGTCAGCCTGAAAATATCTAGAAATTTAACAAACATCTCGTAGCTCGCACTGATTTCTTCTGGCTTCCTGGTTTAAACTTTTCAGGAAAGCATTTCATGATGAAGCAGAAGGAAGGTGAAGATTTTTATCCCCTTCTCTCTCTGTATTTCTAATATGAATTTTTGGCCTGATAACGACCTGGTCTCTCTGGATACTTTGAGCCTGGTTTATATTGGATGCCTATAACAAGCAGAGATTAATTGCAGCAAAAGGCAGTGTTTTCTCAGTCATGTTGTAGACCAGAAGCTCATGAGAATCTCAATTTATCTTCTTTTCTTTAAGTATCATGCTGAAATACACAATAAAATTGCTTCGTGTGCTGGAAGAGGGACGTTGTCCTTGTGTGATACGCCTCAGAGCACCCCCAAAGAGTTCAAATCATGTCCTGCTGGCAGGAAATAACCATAAAATGGATATTTTGGGAAAATGGTACAACTTTTGAGGGACTCCATTGCTAAAATCAATCCTTGACTTGGGCATGGTGCTTAAGTCCACTCATTTCACTTTTGTTGGTGAGGAGGATGTGAGGAAAGTTGCCATAAGAGCTGCTTATCTTTTTTATTATTATTTTTATTTCCTGTGGTGACTTATTTCTTCAGATCCAGGCACTTAGTCCATTTGGGACCAGAGGCTTATGAGAAGATGGGATCCCTAAATTAAGGGCTGCAGCCTCCAATGAGGGTGGTGCATTTGTGAGTGGGATCTCAGGACGACAGAAACCCTCCCTCCTTTTGGGGTCATGAGCTTGCTAGGGTGGACTCAGCTGGAATTGGGACAGCGATGGGGTAAAGTTTGGGCGCAGCTCTCTGAAGGAAACTACTGGCAGAAAACAAGAGATAACTGAGAGATGGGATTGATCAGGGTCTGTATTTGCAAATCCCAGACACCCCAGAGAAAGCTTTTGAACCTTGAAATGTAGATCAAAGTGTCGTGCAAGGATTCGTTTTCATCTTTACCTAAAATGATTTGGTGTCATTAGAAAGGCACCATGGCCATTCTGAAGGCCCTGCATGGACCTTCAAGGTCTAGAGAAAAACTGGAGAAAACCTGGGGGAAAGAGTAAAGCAGTAGGAGAGAGAAGGTTCTGGAAGAAAATAAATCACTATAGCTGAGCAGTCCTGGACTACACCATGTCCTCAAAGGGAGAGATTGATGGTGGAAAGAAAGGAGAAGGCAACGCCAGCCTGGATTCCCAATCTCAGTTCAGACCATTGTTTTACCCTTCAGTGAATTCTTTTATTTCTAAATCCCATTTCTTGGAGGGAGGGACAGATAATCAACACAGAAACAAAATGAGCTTTTCCTGTGATTTCCATCAAAGCAAACACTATTATTTACCTGCAAGTTTATCCACGTCAGAAAGGCCACTGGAAAACCTGCACCTTAAATATAGAAATTAAAAGCATTTAAGCCTGGGTTTAGATATTGGGTTAGAAGAGACCTCTAAAGCTGGTCTAGTCCAAAGCCCGACAGTGAGCAGGGACATCTTCAACTAGACCAGGTTACTCAGCCCTGTCCAGCCTGACCTTGAATGTTTCCAGGGATGAGGCCTCCAACCCCATCCCTGAAATCCCAACTGCTTTGGATCTGTCAAAAGATCTAAAGTGAGGCCAGCAGAAATAAGCTGAGACATCCTCATGGTGCATCTCAAGGTGGTTGGGTGTCAGCTGGAGGTGTCAGACTCAGGCTGTGTCTGCAATAATGAATTATAATGAATTATGAAGAGTGAAAATCAATGAATTTGGCCACGGAGGACTTGTGCAGGAGATTTCCCAACTTTCTTTTCCTGGTGGTCTCCACGTGTTGAGGGTTAATGCCCTTTTGGTGTAATTGTTCTGCATGTGGAAATGCAGATCTTTGGCCTCAAAAGAGTCTTTGATAAACAAAATAGAGATGTTTTACATTTATTAAAAAGGAGAAAGCTGCTGACCCTGCTGTAACAGCCACTGAGATGCACAAACCCAGGCTTTTAGCCAGGGATACTCAGGAAAAGGTGAGAGTGTTTAAAATGTTGGGGGGGAGGGGGGGGTTCCAAAGCAGCACAGTAGGTGGTCAACCCAAGTGCAGGGACGAGGCTTCCAAGAGAACATTCCCCAGCTGGACGTGCTCGTTGTGTGTTCATGCACTCAATGGGGTTAATGGGGCCGGGGGAGAGGGCACTGAGGTGCTCCCTGGACCAGAAGGCAAGTGGAGATGGGCACGTGGGTGTGTGCGTTGCGTGTGTCCGCCTTCCAAAAGCTGGAGTGCCCCCCAAACTAACCCCACTGCGGTGCCCTGAGCCACCATGGCATGTGCTGGGGGGGGTCGTGGCTCCCCCAAAAGTCTCGCCTTGCCGCCAACTCCGTTCCAACCCTTTCTGCCGTCAGAGAGGAGACCATAACCACCGTGGTGAAGAGCCCCAGGCCAAGGGGAAGGGTTTCTCCTGCGCGTTCTCCCTCGGGTCACTCGCCTTCCCGCTCCCCACGGGCCGAGCCGACTCCGGAGCCGGTGTTTGTCTCCAAGATGAGGCAGCCTGTCCACAGGTACGACCAGGAGGCAGCACCAAAGTCTGCTGTTCCCAGGCTTTATGTCACGGAACCGGAGGACAGGCAAGGAGCGGCAGCGAGCGACGTCGTGGAGAGCACGGTGGAAGAGAAGAAGCCCAAGTGGGTCGAAGTGGAAGAAATAATTGAATTCAAAGTGAAAAAGTCACCGAAACCTGCAAGGAAAAGAGGCTCCTCCCCAGCAAAGCAAGAAAAAGATGAGTCAGGGGGGTTAACGTTCACTTTTCCCAGCTCAAGGCCGAGGCGTTCCCCAGAAGATGATCCAAACACGAACAACTCCAACAATAAACTGGTGGAACAGTCAAAATCCCTGCCTACTGAGGGACTCTCTGAAGGTGACATCCAGCCCCTGGTGTACACAACCGAGCAGGAAGGGCCTCAAGTCAGCAGCGAGGACAGAAACTCCCCGTGTGGCTCTGAACAATTAGGAAGTGATTCATTTATGGATTATGGACCTGAAGGGAAGAGCTTCCCGCAGGGAACAAGCGCCAACGGTGGGTCAGACATTGCGTCCCCACTGCTTGCCTGCGGGGGAGAACCTTTGCTGTTCAGTTTTGAGGCAGCTGCTGGAGACCAGCACGAACTCCTGTTCTCCCTGGAGAACCCCGAGGTTAAGGAAGAGGTGGATGAGCTGGATGTGTCCTGGCCTGTTGACGAGGAGGTACCCAAAGTGGTACAAGACGCCCTTCCCGAAGAGGACAACGTCATCATCGTGGACGAGCCTGAGGAGCCACCCAGGGACGACATCAGCACTCGGGACCGCAAGATCCTAACCCACAACGGCAAGATCTTGACCCTGGAGGACCTGGAGGACTACGTCCCGCAGGAGGGCGAGACCTACAGGTGCGACGACCAGAGGCAGGCGGCGGAGAAGCCGTGCGAGATCTCCGTGCTCCAGACGGAGATCAACGAGCCCACGGTGGGGAAGCCGGTGCTGCTGAGCCTGGGGAGGCCCGTGGTGCCCGAGCCCAGGCAGAGGTTCTTCAGCCAGTACGAGGGGGGCGTCTTCGTGTCGGCGTCCCGGGTGGCCCCCTCCAACATCTCCATCCACGTGAGCGATCCCCGCGCGGCGCCGGCACCGGCGGCTCCTCCTGGCCCGTCCTTCACGGTGAAACCCTCCTTCTGCACCGAGGTGCAGCGCTCGGCCGACAGCGGCCAGCCCAGCTTCAAAACTGAGGTGTCCACCAGGACCCTCAGCTACGGGACCGTGGGCGAGCCCGTCACCTTGCACATCAGCACAGAAGACCCATCCCAAAGCTGAGCCGGATGCGAAAATGGTCTTTAACGCCAAAGCAGCTTTTTATATGTACATATACAAAAAAAATACAGAAAAAACTAAAAATAAAAATTGTCATAGGCGAGGGGGATCGGTGGCAAGGATTACAAGGGAATACCTTCGAGGGAAATATATTTAAGTACCATATGTGGAGCTTTTCCAGTCTTAAAGGGAACAGTCTGTCAGAACAGTTTGTAACTTTAAAGGCTTTGACCGAGGTGAATATATATCATTCCATAGTGGAGCAGCGATGGTGGGTTTAGGAAAAGCCTGATTCTTCTACCTATGACAGAAATATAAATGGAAAAGCGCATTTTTGTCCATGAACTTAAAAAGTTATTTCGTGTGCCAATTTATAGTGTGGCAAGAAGGTGGAGAATGAGATTTTCAGTGTCTTTCAGCAGCCCAGGTTAGGAAGATTTTTTTTTTTTTCCAGCTAAAGTGTCTCCTGTCACTGTGTGGGCTCAAAGGTCGTGAAGCTTCACGTTGCTTTGACTCTGCTCTACACTTTTGACACCACTTAGCTCTGCCAAAATGACTTCATAAACCTTTCAACATGCACAGTCTGGTTACGTTATTCTAAACTCCTGCCACAGAGTGGAATGTATAGAAAATCTTACCTACACTAGGGATGCAAAGGGCTGCTCAGGCCTTTTGGTTGGAACCCCAGTTTGACTGACATCAGGAGTGGAAGTCCCACTGATGTGAAGCAGCAAGAGTTTTGCTTTCAGTGAAAAACACTTTTTTTTTGTTGTTTTTTAAGTGACTGATATTTTCAAATCCACTTCCTAGCTGTCTGATAATGTAGGTTTCATTATCCTGCATTCTGGCGAAGTGGATTTATAAACCATACCTTTTAAAACGTAATTTACTTAAAGTGCACTTAAAGTGCTGCACAGAATGATTTCTGCGTCTGCAATCAAACACTAACACACGCAAAGCGTCACAAATGTGGTGTTAAAAGAACCACAAATGTGCTCTTTGCCCGTAAATATCACTGGAAGAATATTTGGTCTCCTGTCCGTGCCAGTGGTGAAATATTCCTGTTAACAGGTTGATGGATGATGTCCCTTATACGTGTCAAGAGCAATTCACCACTGAGCTACAGCAAAGCAGCAGGAGCACAAAGATATTAAAAAAAAAAAAAAATAGAGGGAAAAGAGAACTTTGCCATAAACGCCTGGTTGAAAAACACATCTGCTCAAAATAGGGCTGCCAGTTGCAATTGCATCGTATTACTGTAACCCAGAACGTCTCATAGAGAGGGATTGCTTCCTGTGGAGTTCCTCTGGAGCTCTTCAGTGGGAATGCTGGTGGAGGGGAAGGCTGAGATCACTGAGCCCTGGCTGGAAAGTCCCACAGCTGGTCCGAGCTGAGCACTGTGTGAGTGTTGGGATAGCAAATGTTGGCGTGGAGATGGGGTAGGGAAGCCAGAAATGCTCAGGAGCAGCTGAATTTCTAAGGAGAGAGGATGGAGTGCCTGGTGTTGCCCCGGTGTTTGCCAGCCGGGTGACATTGAGGAGCTGGTTGTGGAGCCTTGGGGGATGTTCCTGCTGACAGGGATTGCATTCCCAGGAGCCGCTTGCACCAAAGAACGTGGTGTTTTTCCCTGCTGTGGCTGCAGCTCGCTGGTGTGCTGGCTCAGAGGAACATCCTGATTTCACAGCCTCTCCCTCTGCATCCAGGCAGGATGCTGGTGGAATGGCACGTGCACTACCTTCAGGAGATACAGGATGCTTTTCCACTGTGGGGAAGGAAATGGAGCTTCCTTTATGGTACCCTCCTGTTTTTTATACCATCTCCTTGGTTTATACTGTTTGTTTTATAAGCAGGGGTATATATATTAGTGCTTTTTTCATGTATTGCACTGTACCTTGGAAAGTAACAGGCACACAACAGGGAAACGCTTTCCAAACTGAAAATATTGCTTTTATATTGGGCCTGATTCTGATCTCAGTTGTTCCGGTATCCATCTGGAATAATTCCACAGGAGGAAGTGGATTTCATTCAGACTCGCAAAGATACTGCTGAGAAAAGAATGTGCCCTCTGATAAGCTTTTAAAATATAATATTAATTCAAAAGATAATGAAGACGTGTAAAGGAGTGGGGAGGTTTCCTCACGTTGTGATTGATGCTCAGGTTTTTCTAAAGGCACTCTAAGGCTGCAGTTCAGATGGCATAGAAGAAATAATTATACTTTCATTCATTAGCTCAAAGCAATTAACATCTGTTTACATTTTCTTTTGAAATCCGAGCAATGGAGAATCAATTGAAAGGCATTTTCACAATCCTCTGCTCTGTTCAAAAAGTGAAAGGTTTATGAAAAGTTCATTACGTATACTTTCAAAATATTTTCCTAGAGGTTAAAACTTCTGCTTGTAAGTGATTAAACTGTGTAGATAACTAATGAGACGTGTAGGGATTTATTTCTGGTAGATGAAAACATACAGTTGTATGAAAGATTTTAATACAATGGATGTTTTACTCAAATTCCTGCAGGTAAATGGGTATTGATAAAGTGGAAACTTCGGTTTGCTTGAGGTACAAAAAGAAGAAAAAACACACACACAAAAAAATCCAATGCAAGATGCGGTGTTAGATGCTGAGTTTATATCAATAAATGTCTTGCATCAGCTCTCACTGAACTCCTTGGGTTTCTGTGGTCTTTCTTGTGTCTCTTGATGTTCCACCAGCTCACCCACTTCTCCCTGACTTCTGCAGGAGCCGCTTGTGGCCCAAGATCAATAATTCACTTGGGCTCTGGCTCTTTTTTCATGGGCAGTTTCAGAACTGTTAAAGGGGGGGAAAAAATCTGGTTTTAGGGTATTTCCAGCTCAGACCTCTGAGTCAATAATCTTGAATGATGCTCATCCTCTTGGGTCCTTCTCTGAGACTGAGCTGGAACTTCAAAATGTGTCTCCATCTTGGGTTCTTGGTTGTGGGTTGAAGGAGAAATAGGAAAATACCTAAAATCTTCCCCCCACCCCAGTGCTGACAAACACTGAGGGTCAGTGTCTGTGACACTGAGGGAGCAAAACTTGCTTTTTCCATCAAGAAAAATCCGTAAATGAAATATTTTGTAACCATTCTGTTCCTGTGGGGGGAATTGAAAAGAAAATTCAAGTGAGATGTCTTGTGGTGGTTTAGTTCAAAGTGGGCTGATCCAAACCTTCAGCTTTATCTGCTGAGGTCTCTCATGGAAATCTACTTTCCTAAGGTTGGGAGAGGAGCAGAATCTAAGCAGCTTCTGTGTCAGTGGCAAGTCACTCTTTGTTCTTCTCAAACCACGTGATGGTTTGAGTTTTCCCTCTTGTTTGGTGAGCAATTGCATCATGAACATGATGATGTCTCTTACTCTGACACGCATTTTGTCTGTTGTCCACCTTTAGAATTATTGAGGGCCTCCCTGGATATCACCCATCCCTTTGTTGTGTCTCTCCAAGATTTGTGGAGGGTTTCCTGGACCATTAAGTTGATGAGATGAACTCCTGAGGTCCTGTGATCCTATCCCAGTGCAGCTGCTTCTGCCCTCACTGGGTGGTCTTTGTCTCCTGGGTGGCCATCCTGTACAACCTTATGCTTTGAAGAGCCACTTTTCTGTGTGGAAAGCTTTTGTCTTCTCCCTGCCCTCAAGCCAGCGAGTTTCTTGAGGCAGGAATTCTCTCTTCCTCTCTGTGGTGCTTCTCTCTGTGCCACTGCTGGGCACGACTGTGCAGACCAGATGGCTTCGTTCTTGCAAAGACACAGCTGAGAGCAAATTTACATCTCAGGTACCTTGCAGAGCCCAGCAAAAATAGCCAGATATGGTAAAGTAGGACAAACACATCACCCAGGAGCAAGGAGGAGCTTTTCTGCCATCCCCTCATGAAGCAGAACGGCCCCCTCTTCTTTCAATCACTGGTGGCACTGGTACCTTTCCCCTCCTTCTTCCCTGTGAGGACAATGTCCTCATTGCACGCAGGGTCTGTCTCAGCGCAGTGGGGCCCTGCTGGCTTCATTCCATTGGTCTTAACCAGTGACTGGTTCTCCCCTAGAGGGTGGTGGGCACTGACCAGGCTCCCCAGGGCAGTGGCACAGCCCTAAGGCTGCCAGAACTCAAGGAGTGTTTGGATGATGCTCTGGGGCACAGGGAGTGACCCTTGGGGATGGTGCAGGGCCAGGAGCTGGACTGGATGATCCTTGTGGGCCCCTTCCAACTCGGCATATTCTGTGATTAATAAAGGTATTTTTGGCAGACCAGCCATCGTAGGGTTGAGTTGGGAGGTGGACCCTTTGTTCCACTGTCTGTGGAGAGGCTACATGTGCACACAGAGTGTCACAGCGTCCTCAGCCTGGGGAGATACATCTTTCCAAATCATATTGTCCCAACCTCCTTATTCCAAATCTTAGCTGCATTCCCTTCTTCTGGGATAGGCATTTCCACATCTCTGCTCTAGGAGGGGAAAACGATGCCACTGCAAATATTGCCATGGGTTGGGTGATGCTGCTGGGGTTTCTTTTTGCCCTCAAGAGAGAAAAGTTGTTGTTCTTGCCTGTAGGAATGACTTCCCCCCACTCAGAGATGGAGACTTCTGTCCAGGCCTCGCTCCAACGTGCTGATAAGGAGATCAAGACTGCTCTGAGGAGACTCATGGACTCGGCATCAATGCTGGTGACGCTTCCCCTGGGCACGAGAGGAGATGGTGGCCTTGGCCCTCCTGGGTCTGTTCCTCCAGACCACTCAGGAACAGCAGCCAGGTCCTCTGTGCTAGTCCATGAAGCCAGTACCCAAACCCAGACTCCTGGAGGCCATGGTAGGTTTGGCATGGATCTGGGACACGTCCCGTGGGGGTCGAGAGAGAGAAAACACGTTGAACGTGGCAATAATGATGTTTTTTACCTCCTTTGTCTGTGTCATTGTGTTTTGAGCAGCTGGAGATTAAGAGAGGACATTCAGACCCAAGAAGACATGGTGGAGGGGTGTTGGGGTTATGTTGGATATAAGAATGGGGCAGATCTTTCTGCAAACAGGAGGTGTTTTGAAAACCACGTCTGAAGTAGAGTTCAGTTCATCACCTGCCCGAAACGGAGGGAATGGGGGATTTTTTCCACCTTTGAGCTTTTGTCCCTGGTCTTGCTCCAAGTGTTTTTAGGAGAGAACGTGGGGTGAGATCCCTCCTGTACATCTGTAGAAGTCATCTTGGGTTTGGTTTGGTGGGGTGGGTGCTTTTATTTTTGCCATGAGCAATCTGGAAATGTGTTTAATATCCCTGTATCGATGCCAGAGACTTTCTAGGAATGTTGAGTGCATCGCGTTCAGCTGCATTTCACTGCCCCTGGAGCCTTCACAGGCCCCTTAGCAGTCCCTGTGTGGCTAAACCCAGTGATGTGTGTGACTGTGTCTTGCCAGGAGATCAAGTCCGTTGTCTTTCCATCATTTTTAAAAGCTCAGGAATAAGTGACAACCCTCCACTCTTCCTTCTGCTTCTGCCATAACAACTTGTCTGTCTCTGTGTCAAGTCACAATAACTGTTCTCTATCCAGGACCATGTCAAGTAACCTTCAGTCCTCCAACTCCAGCTACTGTTTAAAATATAAAGTATTCTTGTCTAAAACTTAACAAGGATTAAAGCTGTTCAGGGAATCAGACCCAAAACAACAGCATAAAAATAAATGAGAGGGCTTTAAAACCTTTTTTTTCCTTCTCTAGTCGGAAATCAGCCATGGCAATAATTCTCTGGTGAAGCAGGACGACTCACAGATCTGTCAACAAGCAGATTATTTCCTGTCACAGCTAGAAAGAAAACACAGTAGTGAATGAGGTGGTTTTGCAGGTCTTTCACTGAGCAAATCTAAACATGTCGTGGGGAATTGTTTTAATCAGATGGAGACTTGACAACTGCCCCTTTGACTAAAAAGAAGGCAAATATTTCGATAGTGCTGGTGGTAAGAAAGCACAATCCCACCAACCTGAGCCTCTCTGTGATATCTTGAATAACCACTTTTGCCATCCTAACAGAGCTGTTTTATATGATTTCTGGAAACTGCTGCTTTTCCCCACAACCATTCAGCACCAAACATCCCTAGAATGCTCCCCAAAAAGGCTCTTCCTGCTGGGGAGGAGATTCCTCTTGATTTAAACTTTTCTCCTAAAATGAAAAATGAGGTGAGGCACTTTACCTTATGGTGAAATTCCGAAATGAGAAGACAATCAGGTCTTTTTGGAATGGAAGATCAAACCCGGTTTTGAAAATATATCTGATAAAATAATTAATTAAAAAAACATTGGAAAATGCCTGAACTGCCATCAAGCTGCACCAACTTTTTGTTTTCCTTGTTCCTATAAACCCCAAACCTTGTTCTGGTGTAACTTAAAGCTGATGTGGCGCTTGGGGACAAGGTTTAGTGGAGGCCTTGGCAGTGCTGGGTGAATGGTTGGACTTAATAATCTAAAAAGTCTTTTCCAGCCTAAAGAATTCTGTGATTCATCACTCAAACACAGATAAATAATCCCCTATAAAGGCTGTATGAATCCACCTTATCCTTCCAGTTGTCCTGTTTCTCTCTGTCCCCACTTTTCCCATCTCTGTCTCTGTGTGTTCCCTCCCAGAAAAGCCAGTTTTCCCCAGGGAGCAAAGTGCCACCATCCTGATGTTGTACAATCCCTTTGCTTCATGTGGCCTTTGCTAAAGGGCCAAATTCTCCTCAGAGCCTCAGTGGCTGCACTCAGCTGAGGGCAGGTGGGCTCGGCTCTGACAGGAGGCAGAACCAGAGCTCCAAAGGTTTGCTCTGGGGTTCAGGTGCGTTGTCACACGTGGTGGGTTTAACTTGCCCTGTTTCTGCTGCCAGACAAAGCGCAAAGGCAGGATCCAGCTGAGGAACCAAGTGTGCCAAAGCCCAGCCTTGGTCCTGCTCATGAAGACACAGCTGGAGATGAAAGCACTGGGGAATGCACCGTTCCCATCAACAGGTAAACACCACCTCCATTTATTGATATAATATGTATAGATTTCTGAATGGGACGGAACTTTGTTGCAAGAAAAGCAAGTTCTCTGCTGGAGAGGAACCAGGTGGTGACTTGGACAGATTCTTGTAGGTTTGGTATTATTTTTTTAGAATGCTGGTGGCACGTGCTTTGTCAAAGAAGGGTAGAAAAGGTTGGGGAGAAATTAACTCCCCTAAACCAAAATTATTCTTGAGTGAATTTTGCATAAATAGCTCCTTGTCTGCTGGTTAAGCAGCTCAGTGGCAGGGTGCAATCTGCTCCTCTGTCACTGTGTGTGACCATGTCTTGGTCTTTTCCCTTGGCCTTCATGAAGGACATCACCAGAGGCAGGAGGCTGGTACAGGAGAGAAGGAGACGTGGTCTGGGATGTGCACAGTGAAGTTTATATCGAGACCACGGAAAGAACTCGTGTGTATAAGACTGAGGAGAAGACCCCAACGAGTAAGAACACACCCTGTTTTCCCTTCCCACATTCCACGGTTATCATTGTCTGCACTTTTGGTGACAACCCCTGATGTCTGGTTTTTTAAACACTTCCAATTTTTGAGTGGTAACTGCTGGTGAAACAAAAAGATGACAGGTAAGTGTGAAGATAAGAAGCCTAAAAGTAATGCCAGTATAAAGAACCCCAAGCAAATCGCTGTGATTGCTCTTGATCTCCTGATTTGACACTCAGATATTAAATCCTAAATGGCCCATTCTGTAGATCCCATTTGAGTAATTCAATCTCCCACAGCACCCTGGGAATTGTGCATGGAGCAAACCCTTGTGTCTCCCCAGGTCCTCCCTACATGCAGGTGACAATAGAGGACGTGCAGGTGTACTCTGGGGAACGAGCCAGATTTCAGGCAGTCATCGAAGGAACCCCTCAACCCACCGTGCTGTGGTTCAGGGTAAGTGCAGGCTTTTCCCTGGCTGGCAGTGAGGACCACAGAAAGGTCTGTAGTGCACTAGTTCCGCAGGGAATGTCTTCTGCTCTCCCATCCCACACCTCTTACGCTGATTTTGGATATGTCTGTAGGGTTTGCTGAACCAGCTGCTCTCACTGGAGCCACCACCCAGGTGTCTCGCCCTGTGTTATCTCCAGTGTCACTGGGATCCCTTTTCAGACAAGGTGGTTTTGGGGACCAAGATGGGCAGGAAGGGAGACTGGCTCCTGCCTGAGAGTCACTGAGATGTGTGCTGGAGTTTGGGGCTGGGGATGGGATTGGGAGTGGTTTATTCCAATTGCCAGCCTGACTTCCAGGCTCTGTATCCTTTCTGCAACTAATTGGTTGAGTGAGAGTGACCAAGGACAAGAAATATCCCATACAAGCAAAAGAGAAATAATTTATTATTCCTTAGAATATCCTTGGCACATCTTGTCACATTGTTTGAGCCTTCCAGGCTGAAGAGCCCCAACTTGCTCTGTCAGTCCTCATGTGGAAGGGGTTACAGAGGACATTGCTGCAGCAGTACCACACCATGGGCAAGCCAAGGATTTATTAAAGGGTGCCTTGTGTCTTATTCTTCATTTCTTCCCTAATGGTTTCTAACATCTGGTACTTTCTGGCTCCCACCAAGCACTGGCTGGTGTTGCCACGGAGCGATTTACTCTGATTCAATGTTTGCTCCAGTGTAAAAAGGAACAGCTCCGAGACTGGCATTTTCTGGGGGGATTAGGGTTCATTTCACATTCATGGTATAACATAGATATATGTGTATTATATATACTTATGTTGCATTTTACTGCCACAGGGACCTTTGGCAAAGGCTCACAATCTGCTCTCTGTGGCCCACGCACTCCCTCCTGTCCCTTTCTTCATAACATAAATGGATATATAGAATCACAGAATCTTTAAGGTTGGAAAAGACCTCCAGGATCCTTGAGCCCAACCTTTGACCAAACACCACCATGTCAACTAAACCAGAGCATCTTGTGCCTTCCTTGAACACCTCCAGGGATGGGGACTCCACCACCTCCCTGAGCAGCCCCTTCCAATGTTTGACCACCCTTTCCATGAAGAAATTCTTCCTGATGTCCAACCTGAACCTGCCCTGACACACCTTGAGGCCGTTCCCTCTCCTCCTCTTGTTGGTTGCCTGGGTGAAAAGGTTGACCCCTACCTGGCTCCATCCTCCTTTCATGAAGTTGTAGAGAGCCAGAGGGTCTCCCCTGACCCTCCTTTTCTCCAGGTGGAGCTGCCCCAGCTCCCTCAGCTGCTCCTCATGTGACGTACAAAGAGCACAAGTAGCAGCACAAGTAGCAGCACGAGCAGAAGCAAAGCAGCTGATCCTGCTGTTCCCTGGGCTGGCTGCTCAGGAATGGTGCACTGGGAGAGCTGAGGAATGAACCACCTGGCACTGGTGATCCCTCTCAAGCCTTTATTCCCACAAATGGGAACTACTGGGACATAGGAAGGACTTTTTCAGCCAGCATTTTGTTAGTGAGGTTTGCTGACCTCAACCATCTGTGCTGTAGCTCTGCTCACGTGTCTCGTCTCTTGAAGAGCGGAAACATCTGTTTCCATCTTGGTTTCTCCAGAGCCAAGATGTCATTTCCTTCTTTCAGGGCACTTCACTGCTGGCAGACAGTGACAGAGTCCATCAAGGGAAGGAAGGGACAATGTATTTCCTAGTGGTGGACAACGCTGGCCCTGAAGATGGTGGAGTTTATACGTGTGTTGCCAAAAACGCAGGAGGGGAGGTTTTGTGCAAAGCAGAGCTTGTTGTACGTGAAGGTAATGCCCCTCTCTGAGCTGCAAGAGTTGCTTCCATGGCCATGGCGACATGGAATCTGTTGTTCTCGTGTTCTGGTGCCTGTGTGGTACCAGCTCTGTGTTCTTTATATAAAGCAAATAGAGCAGGATCCAGTTAAAAATCAAATCACTGGAATGGTTTGGGTTGGAAGGGGCTTTAAAGCCCATCTCATTCCACCCCCCTGCCATGGGCAGGGACACCTTCCACTAGCCCAGGTTGCTCCGAGCCCCGTCCAACCTGGCCTTGGACACTTGCAGGGATGGGGCAGCCACAGCTTCTCTGGGCAACCCTGAAGTTCATATTAACAGGTTCTCTTCTCAAACAGCCCCACTTAATTCTCTGCAGCAGTTTAGAGGACTCCTGTAGTAACTTTGCACACTCTTAGCAAGGCATTGCTGTCTGAATATTAACCTTTACATTTTCCTTCATTTCTAAAGCTAAGAAGGACCAAGAAGGAAAGAAAGTGGCCACCAGGAGAAAGCTCCATGCCCATTATGAGGTGAAGCAGGAGATTGGAAGGTAAATGAATTTTCCAACTGTAGAGCATCACTGCCAGGGAATATCTGATTGCCCACCTGAGCTGCTGAGGCAGAGAGGGGCTCAAATGTGGAAAAGTGGGAGGTCACCCCCATTGCAGGTGTGCCGGGAATGCTTTCCCAAGGTTTCTGACAGAGGATGGGAGAGTCCATACAGCCCAGATGTGGAGACATCAGCCTTTGTCAGCACAAAGCTGCATCACCTCAGACGGCTTTTCCCGTGCTGGGAAAAGACAGCCAGGAGAGGGCAACAGCACCTCACATCCAGGAAAACGAGCTCTGTGTGCTGGAGAATTCAGGCACTGAGAGCGGGGAGCTGCCAAAAGCTGGGATGTGGAAACCTGCCTGCCTGCTGCTCTTGGAACCGGGGCTGAGCTGGGCTTGTGCTTCCATCCCTGCACAGGGGCTGCTTCAGCTTCGTGAAACGGGTCGTGCACAAAGGGAACCGAGTGTCTTGTGCTGCCAAATTCATTCCCCTGCGGAGCAAAACCAAGGCTCGAGCGCACCAGGAGAGGGATATTCTTGCCTCTCTGTCCCACGACAGAATCACCAGGCTCCTGGATGAGTTTGAGACGAGGAAAACACTGATTTTGATCCTGGAGTTGTATCCTTTCCTGTGCAGCTTGTGCGAGGAAGTGCTGGGCAGAGCTCATTTATTAAAAAAGTTGGCAATTAACCATTTGTAGGTTTTGCCTGAGACAAAGGGACACACAACCCTTGTCCTCAGTGCCCTGTGAGAGCTTCACTG
Organism: Sclerurus mexicanus; assembly: GCA_013396755.1. NCBI lineage: Eukaryota > Metazoa > Chordata > Aves > Passeriformes > Furnariidae > Sclerurus > Sclerurus mexicanus. The sequence goes on from VWZF01003861.1 coordinate 267,116, forward strand.
AAGCCCTGTGCTTCTGCTTCTTGGGGAAAATCATTCTTGAACATCCAAGTGTGAGTGGGTTGTTAACATCCCAATTCCACTGTGAAACACCTGGAGGTCGAGGACTCTGCGTCCATGAGACAGGGGTGGGTGGACACGAGGAAAAGGCAGCGCAGAGCAGAAACCCCACAGCCAACAGGCAGGTTTTAGCAGAGCAATACCAAAATCTACCAACCTGTAGATGTGGGCTGCTGCTTGCAGGAGCACAGGGTTAGAGCAGCCCAATTCTGCCAGGAGGGCACTGCAGTGGGACATCACATTGCCTGAGGTGACCTGGTGAGCTCTGCTGGGAGCTGGAGAGAGGTGGTTCAGCAGGAAAAATAAGCTTTTAGTAGTTCTGGTCCCCCTTAATGCTGTTGTCAGATGCTCCAGTGAAGAGCTCCTGGACCGTTTGTTCAAGAAGAGTGTGGTCACTGAAGCCGAGGTAATTCCTCTTCCTCACCTGAGAGGGCAGAGGTGCTTCCACCTGCATTTTCCCTATGGAACATGAGGAATGCCTCTGAACCAGTGATAATGTGTCAGAACAGAATCAGCCTTTAAAATGTGTTCCCATCAGTTGAGTTTCTTTGGGGAATAATTAGAAACAGGCAGTGGTTTTGACCACCACTATTGCATTCAGCCTAAAAAAATACGATTTTTGCTCTATTATTATCCTTTTTTTGCCATCTGTCACCTGGATCTCCTGTATCTTCACTTGCTTAATACCTCTTTATTCCCTTGTAACTATATCCACTCCCTCTCACTCTCCAAAGGGCTGAAATTATGGTTTCTAAGGGGTGTTTTTTGAGATCCTTGGTGCTCAAAATGTTTCACATCTCCCATCTAGTAGTCATGTGCCCCATATTTGTTGGTAAAATTGATTTTTTTTTCTTAGAATACTCAGAGGGAAACATCACAGAATCATAGAATGGTTTGGGTTAGGATCCTTTAAGGATCAAATGTCAGTAAACACTGTAAAATGCCAAAGGTAAAGGACTTCCAGAGGTGAATCTGGATGGAAATCTTCACTCCTTGCTCAGTCACAGTCAGATTGGGTTCACATATAGTCAACAAATAGGTTTACAACATGGCTTTTAAAACTATCTGTGTTTTAAATATGTTTGCCTGATTTACACCAAGCCAGAGCTGACTTAGTGTTATGATAGTTCATCAAACTTGAGGATTTTTGTCTCTTTTTTTAATTTGCATGTTTTTTTAAGGTTGGGGTTTTTTTAAAGAAAAAAGTAAGGACTTTTTCAGATACAGAAGGCTCCCACACAAGGCACAGGGTGCTGTTTGGTTCACATTTAATTTCAACTGCAAGACTAATAGAAGAAATTCTAGTTTTAAAAGTATTTCAGGTTCAATTCCTCCCTCTCTCATATTCTCAAAGTGTTGGTGGAATCAGGGACTCTCCTACTTACTATTGCTGTTCATTAACTCTCTAATAATCGATTGAATTCTTAGGTCAAATTGTATATCAAGCAAATTTTGGAAGGACTCAAATATCTTCATGACAACAACATCCTTCACTTGGACATCAAGGTAATGCGCAATGACCAGCCTGGCTTTTCACAGCCCCTCGTTGGCCAGGGAATGGGTGTTCTCTGTTTGAATCGTTCTTATTTACACTGCAAATATTCCCTGCTTTACCGAAAAGTTTCTCCACTTATTTCCTTCCATTTCATAGCCACTGAACATCCTCATGGTTTACCCTGAAAGGGAAGACCTGAAGATCTGTGACTTTGGATTTGCCCAGAAGGTCACCCCCTTCGAGCCTCAGTACAGCAAATACGGCTCCCCGGAGTTTGTTGCCCCAGAAATTGTTTCTCTGTCACCAGTGTCCAAAGCAACTGATATCTGGTATTATCTGCTCATCTCTCTCCTTCCTAAAAACCTTTCTCAGGCCCTCAGTGGCCTGAATTTCCATTTACTGCTAATAAGTAAATGGAGCAGTGATAATTGCACAGGAAACTAAAAGTGAACCCTGAGAAGCCAAAAGCCATCAGGGCTCTTTAGAGCTCCTTCTGTCTATTTTTTTTTGCCAGCCATAATTGAACTCTGACAGCTCATTAATGCAAAGGAGCATCTTCGAGGAGATGATCTCTATTAGAGGCAGCAACAGGGGAGGATGATCCTAAATGGGCTTTCTAGAAAAGGCAAACAAACTGAAAAAAAAAAAAAAGTATTTTGAGTCCTTTTTCATCAGCTGTGCTTTAAAATTGGAAGATGGTTTGAGAGCTATTTTAAAAGATATTGAAGGGGAAAATTCCTGAAGGGTGAAAATAGCTTTTGGAATTTATTTTCATTGGAAAGGTGAGGAGAAGGGAGTGTGTAGTGGCAGGAAGAGAGGGCTGTGTGCTTGAGAAGGATGGATAAATAGTGACAGACACCTGACATTTGCATTCCCTTTCTCCTCAGGGCTGTTGGAGTCATCACGTATTTAAGGTAAATAAATCCTCTTTTAAAGACTCATTTAATAATCCTCTGTCCATCAGAGCCCTGCAGTACCCTCAAGTGAGGGATCTGAGTGGTGCATCGAGTCTTTCTATGACAAGGGCAATTTATTTTGTGGTTTCCTCCTTTCCTGGTTGCCCAGGGCTTTGGTTGCTGTCCCTGACTGAAGACCCAAGACCTGCTCTCCTTGGAGCAGGGGATGAGGTCCAGTCTCCCCCTTCCCTGTGCCAAACCAAACCCTTAATTCCTTATCTTATTATTAACCAGAACAAGTAAAAATTCCGTCAAGTGCTCACAAGCAAGTCCCACACACAGAGTGCCCCAAGTGTTCTAAACCCCCTTGAGATCTCACTTGTGCCCCTGCCATTTGGACAGAAAGTGCAAATCTAAAGTCTGTCTCCTCTTCCTTTGTGGTCTTCAATAAAAAAGCCTCACGTGCAAATCTCCGTTTGCTGGGGAGAACGACAGGAAAACCCTCCTAAATATCCAGAGCGGGGAAATTTCCTGGACCGTTCCCGACGTTGTTCACCTGAGCGAGGACGCGAAGGACTTCATGAAAGGGATCCTCCAGCAGCAGCCCAAGTGAGTGTCCCCCTGTGCCTCCTGCAGCCACGTGCTGGTGTCTCAGCAGGCACATCTCAGCTCACCAGAGCTTGGAAAGGAGAAAACTGATGTTTCCAGATGGTTTGCCCTAATTCTTCTTCGTCATCCCCCATTACCCAACCCCCAATTTGGGTATTTGCCACATTGGGACGACGATGTCCTTGCTCTGCCTGCTCCAGGCAGATGGATTTCTGGCACGACACAGACAAGTGGGAGGAGCGAGGAGTGGTGTGGAGGGAGTTATGGCAGAGTTAAATAACTGGAACCACGTTCATTAAGCAATTTAAAGTACAAAAAGGCAGCTCGAAGGCACGTTTGCAGGTGCTTGGTTTTTAATGTCAGTTCTTTCTGCCTCCTGTCAAAGGTGTTTTCACTCTGGCCACCTCAAGGGGCAAAGTCACTCTTAGGGATGCTCTGGACACCCTTGAAGGGCTCCCCACAGGGTGCCATGGGGTCTTCCTGAGGATCTCCAGGGACTCTGGGATTGAAAAAGGAGGATTGTTCCACCTCAAGGGAAGCAAACCCTGGGATGAAAGCTGCTGTCTGCCTTGCTGGCTCTCAGCTCTAAACCTAAGGACACACACCAAAGTGTCCACGTGTGTCCACGTGCAGCAGCACCTTCAGGAAGAGCCTGTGGTTGCTCTTGGAAGTGACTTCCTACTCAAATGTTGCTCTGTTCTCTTCCCAGAGCCAGGCCCAGTGCTTTGGACTGTCTGTCCCACAGGTGGTTCATGGTAAGTTTGTCCTGGGCCTTTATGAGTCATTATAATGAGGAGTTTGGAAGAGCCTTTAAAGCTGCTTGGTATTTGCTGTTTATTTTTTTTCCCATGCTCTCCTCCTTTCTGTGCCACAGAAAAGTCAGGCCTGGCTCCCCAAAAAGAGGTTTACATGCCAAGATATCTTTCCTTTCGAAGGATAATGATTTGTTGCTGCCATGAGCAGATACAGCATAGAATCATTTAGGTTGGAAAAGCCCTCTCAGATCACAGAGTCCAACCATTAACCCAGCACTGCCAAGGCCACCACTAAACCATGTCCCCAAGTGCCACATCTTTTAAATCCCTCCAGGGATGGTGACTCCACCATCCTGCCCTGGACAGCCTGTCCCAATCCTTGGCAATCCTTTCCATGAAAATATTTCCCTTAATATCCAAAGGAAACCTCCCCGGGTGGAACCTGAGACTGTTTCTTCTTCTCCTATCACAAGTCACTATAGGAAGGAAACTGTGACTTTGCAGAGTTATAATTTATATTCCAATGCCTTAAACCACTAAGGAGAAGAGCTAAAAAATAACAAAATATTATTTAATGACATATATTGAACAGGGCTTGCTTTTGGCACTGAAAAGCTGATTTTGTCTGTAATTAAATACAAAGACATTGTGGCATTTAGCTTATTGTAACTTTCCTAAACTAAGCAACTGTGGAAGGAGGGAATCCTAGAAAATTATCAGGAAATTAAGCCAGTTTCTTTTTAACCACTGATCTTCCTCTCTTTCCCCCTGGCAGCATAATGTCCCCCTCGAAGCAGCTCATTTCATTGATACCAAGCAGCTCAAATTCATTGTGGCTCGGAGCAAGTGGCAGGTGAGTTGCCCTTAATCTGTCCTGGTTCTTTTTTATTATATCTATTTGTAGTTGCATATTTAATATGAATAATAATAAGTGAATATTTAAAATCTTTTGGGCTGGGAGAGTGAGCTCAGCAGAGATTTCAGCTTGGCTGTGGATGGGGAACAAACCGTGGAGGGAATGGTTGATGGAAGTGTCAGGAGACTTCACTGCCTGGAAACCACCTGGTCTCGTGCAGGTGCCTGTAGGACACGAGGTTGTGTCGGTGCTGAATTATAGACAGGCACTCAAAAATGCCTCTTTTCCTGAAGTTCTCCAAAGGAATGGGATCGATTGCCTTGGGAAGATGCCAGTTGCTCTTTGCTGGCTGGAAGGGGAGGCCAGCTGCCCAACCTCAGCTGAGGTGTCTCACGTGGCACCTCCTACACTGTGACGTGCTGACCTGGGTCTCCATCTTGCAGCTGACAGCTTTAAGGTCATGTACTCCAGCAAGTCTCTCCTCTGATGTTTTCCATTCCAAACTCCTTTCCATCTGCTTTGAGTGGCCAGGCTGCCTTTGGAACACTCAGGCAGAAGTGTCCCCAGAAGGCAGTTTAGTTTCACAACTGGGAATGAGGGAAGAGGAAGATTTGGAGAGCAAGTGAGGCCTGGATTGGTGACATTGCAGAGGCTGGTCATGTGTAATTGAACTCGTGTTTAGGAGTTCATTTTGGTATGTTTGCTTTCCCATGATCCCACCACGTTTCCATCTCACTGTGCTTTGTTCGGTTTTGCCTCTCAGCGGTCTCTGATGTGCTACAAATCCATATTGGTAATGAGGTCTATCCCAGAAATCCTTGAAAGGACTCATGACAACACCTCCCTGGCCATCTCCCGACACCTCATTGAGGAGAGCACTTCATCCAGCACCAGTGGCTCCTCTTCAGACAATGAGAACTCGAATTTCCCCAAGAAGAGGCACTTTGGCTCTACCCCCGAGCTGCACTTGCCCGTGTTTGATGCACCAAGTCATCAGGAGCCTCCAAAATATTCAAGTAAGCAGAAGCACTCCAGAATCTCCATCCCTCCAGTAAAACCCATGAGGAGGAAATACACTTCCATGAAAGCTGAGGTGGGGGACAAGTCACCTACAGAAAGCAAAGAGCTCATGGCGAGCATCTTCCAGGAGAAAGAGGAGGGGCTCCATCCCAGTCTTCGAGGTGGAAGAGCAGAGCCATCCCAAAGGAGCAGTGCTACTGAGCCTTCACCCATGAGGACTTCCACGGAAAGCACATCACATGTACCTCAGAAAGGAAAACCAGACACACCTTTATCTGATAAGGAGAGCCTTGAAAAGGCAGGGGATGGGACAGAAAAGTCATCTGCCTGCGTGCCCAGGCAGAGCGTCATTAAAAGCACTTTCTACAGCCAAGCAACCGAGCTCCCTGCAAGGCCACTTTCCTCACCAGGCAGGGAGTTCAGGAGGCACCTGGACAGAGCCAGGAGGACTTTCCGGAAAGCTGGATATTCAAAGGTGCCCCTCAGCGGTCTCCGTGAACCCCTTCTAGAGCAGTTTGAACTGGAAGAGGAGGAGGAAGGGGATGATCGCAGGGAAAGCCTGCTGGGATCCTTGACCAAATCAGCGTCATTTGACACTGCCAGGAAACCACCACATCCTGCCATTGCTGGTGCCAGCAGAAGCCGTTCCCTGGATGACTACAGGCTGAGAGCCTCCAGATCATTGAGGGAGCAAGATATTTTGGAAGAAGACTGTGATGTGTTGTCACAGGAGAGTTGCCCTGAAGGCAGTGAGCACTGCGACATTCCTGCAGGGCCTGGCAAGGGACGTTCTGTAGACACATCAGAGCAAGAGGGCGTTGGGAGAGCCAGCAAGGATTGTTCAGGAGAGAAGTCCTCTCCTTCCACACATTGTGAGGGTAATGGGTGCCCAGCTGCTTTTATACAACAGGTAGGGGGACTTCCAGTGTCACCCCATAGGAGTGAAAACAGGAAACATTTACTGAAGAAGTCCAAAGCTACTGAGATTGAGGAGGACGCTGAAGATGGTAAAGGCAAAAGGCCCATTCTGACCACCCAGTACTCAGATGTCACTGCATCATTGGCTCAAAAACATGAGAGCGTGGAGGGTAAATCTTCCCCTTTCCAGGAAGGCAAAGAGCCCATCCCAACCCTGNATGGAGGGTAAATCTTCCCCTGGCCGTGCCCCTGGCCCTGCTTTCCAGGAGGGCAAAGAGCCCATCCCAACCCTGGCACAGCCAGAGGCCACCTCTGAGTCATCTGCCACGAGTAAGGGAGGTGTGTGTCTGCCCCAGGAGTCTGCTCACAGCACTGACGGCCACCTGGACCAAAAAGGTGGAGCCTTGCTTACCAAAAGGACAGCCCCAGTTCCACCTTGGAAGGACAAAAGGCAGAGACATTCACATGAAAAGACCGAGTCTGAACCCATGGAGCAGGAAAGCTCTGCTGTTCCGGGAGGACAAACAGAAACCCACTCGCTTCCAGTGTGTAGAGACAAAAGTCAGGAACTTCCTGGGCAGAGTGTTCCAGCAGCTGCTGTCCCGCTGGGCAAACGGCCAGGTACCCTCCCAGCTGGGGAAGGTGCTCCTCAGAAGCTGAAGACCCGTAAAGAGGGGAGATCTGCTATCTTGGAGGATGGAGGGGCAGAGGTTGCAGGAGTCACTCCACCATCAGCCCGTGATGGTGAAAGCCAAGCTCACAAGAAGGCTGCTGTCCATGTAGACAAGGCTTCAGCTGTCCCAAAGGGAGAGCACCTTGCTGCTCCCAAAGTCCCACCACCAAAATCAGTGCCAGCTCCGGCCTCCGATGGAGCACGACAGGCTGGAAGGGAAGGGCCAGCTCACAGCAAGGAGAGGTTTGCTGCTCTGAGGAGTGAAAGCTCCTCTGTCACAGAGGTTGTTCCCAGCTTGGCTGGACCCCAGAAGGTCCCTGAAGGCCGTGGCATGGTACCTGCTGTCCCAGAGGGCAGACACATGGCAGTGTCCTCCCAAAGCACTGTTCTCCCTCCAGCTGGGAAGAGTGAAACCCAAGAACATCCACGGCCATCCCCTCTCAGTGAGGGCGGATCTGTTGTGCCAGCAAGTGGAAGCCCAGCAGCTGCAGAAACCAGGGCTACTCCTGTCTCCAAGGCTGGACATCGGGTGATGGAGCAGCACAGGGCTGGGGGTTCTGATGGTCTGCACGGTGGGATTTCAGGTGCATTAACTGCTTCACAACCAGAGGTTGCTCCAGCTTCAGTCTATGAACCAGAGTATGAGGAACATCCAAAGGTTTATGGTGAGGGTGGAGGAGTTGCCTTAGAAAGATCTGATGCTGGAAAAGCTGTCCTGCAGTCTCTCCGCAGGGATCACGGTCAGGAGCTCTCACATCAGAAGAAAAGGTCTTCTTTTTACAGTGATGAGGAGTCTGCTGTGCTGGAGGGTTTAGTGGATGAGATGGTTTCCCTCTCTGAAGAGATGAATGTTTGGGCAGAGTCGGTTTCTGGAGAGAGGGAGAGCAGAAAGCACGTCTCTTCTCCCGCAGAGATGTTCTACAAAGGCCGAGGTAGCCAAGCACCCATGGACACCTCCTTCCCTTCTGTACAACGGGGTGAGGGAGGAGAAGCCTTTGAACTTGAAGAACCCTATCTTACTGCGAGTGAGGAGTCAGAGGTGCTGGAAGGGCAGGGAGCACAGACAGCTCCTCGTGAATGTGAACACCTGGAGGACTTGGCATTTGAGAGCCCCACTTCCAGCAGAGCCAGCATTTCCTCAACGGAGAGCTTGGACACTGGGAGAAGACCCAGTCAAGTGCCAGCGAGCAAAGACACTGGGAAACACCCAGAAGTTTCTTTAGTGAAAATCAAAGACCTATCGGACGAAACCCCCAGCATTGGCAGCGGCCCTCAGAAGTTTGACATATCAGAGGTGGAACCTGCCTACTTGAATTTCTCTGACCTGTATGACATTGTCTATTTCCCATTTGAATTTCTGAGCTACAAGAAGCCTTCGCCCAAACCGGTTGGAAGACGGTTTATACCTCTTGGTGAAAGGGCAAGGTCCCCTCCTGCAGGACACCTGCATAAGGATAAAAGGCTGTGCCTCAGGGAACAGGCAGAGGACAAGAACAGGAAGAACCGTTTGGAAATATCTGAGGATTCAAAGGCAACTCACTCCCTTGCCACGGGCAAAGGGTCAGAGAGTCAGAAAGAAATGTATAGCCCCCAGAAGGACTCCAGTGGGAAGCAGAAAAGCTCCTTCCATGCCAAGCCAGGGCTCTTTAAGCCATATGCAAGGTCTCATTCAGTGGAGCTGTCGGTGGAGCAGAGCCTGAAGAAGAAAGTCAGAGCTTCTGTTGCCCATATTTCAAGAATCCTAAAAGGGAAGACGTCTCCAGAGCCAGAGGCAGAGGAAGGTAAGGATTGCACTTTCCTTTGTAGATTTGCTGCTATAACTGGGCTCTGCTAAAGCTGCCTTTTCCCTTCCCCCCAGCACCTCTGAGGCTGTGGTTAGACTGGGACTGCAAAGCCATGGCAGGGGATGAAATGAGCAGCCTCCAGCTCCAGCACTACCCCCCTGTTACTGGGTTACTGAGCCAGGAGTCAGCTGGGCTAATCCACTCATGGAAGGGGCTTGAATTCACCTCTCTGAGGTGGCACAAAAGCAGATCAGGGCTGGCTGTTGCTTTCCTTGCTGCAGTTACCATCTGACCGTGAACTGGGAGAAGCTGGTAAAGTCATGCTGGTTATTGGACATCAGAATCTGTCCTTTCTTCTTTGCCATTCCTAGACATTCCCTTCTCTTCCAGGCCACTGTTCTGTTTGTCACAGCTGCCACAGCCTTCCCTGTTGACTGAAGGCTGGTTAATAAGGGAACCTGTGAGTGATGAGCTATTTATGTGGGAATGGCAGAGCTGTCACTGTAAATTGATGCCACGGGGAGAAGGATGGCCTTGAATGACTCCTCATCCTTTGTCGAAACAGAGTTTGGTGAGCTGGGAAGTGAGGCAGCAGAAAGGGAGCTGCTGGTAGGGGCTGAAGGATCTCTGAAGAGGAAATCAGCACTCCCCTCATTCAAGCTACCAAGCCTCATGCCAAAGGAGAAAGGTATTGCTGTGGCATAAGCCAGTGCTTTGTTTTGTCACGAAATATCAGGGATGAAAGTCACAGTGCTGTGTGAGACCAGTTTCTAAGGATGGGTCTGCAATGATTGCCTTGAGATGACCTGGACCAACTCATGCAACGTGAGCCAGTCTCCTCTGTTTACATCCTAACTAGGACCTTGATAACACTTGTCGTGGCATGGTTTGCAAATTGGAGCCACTCTAGGAAGCCACTGCAAAGGGATAAAGTCTGAGTGTAAGCTAGAAAGAGAATAAAAGGAGTGTCCCTGGGTGGGGAGGCAGAGGCAGGGAATTATGAATTCCTACCCTGCAGTTCTTCCTGGGTGTGTAAGATGTGCTGCTACAGAGCTATGGAATGAAAAACGATGGGGCAGCCCCAAAAGGTGCATCAACAAAGCTGAACTTGCCTTTTCCCAGACAAGTTCCCCCTTGACCCCACCAGGAGCATTTCCCGAGGTCAGATTAATGTCCCAGTGCTCAGCAGAGCCCAGGCAGACACTGGGAAGGGTAGGTGTGTGAGGCTGCCAGCTCCTGGAAACCATGGAGAAAAGCCCCTGGAGAAACACAGGAAAACCCAAGCTGCCTCCCCCTTTCCCCTGGAGACAGGCACAGATTTGATGCTCTGGTTTTTTTTCCCCCTCCCATATCTATCCTTCATCTCTCCTTCCCTCTCATGTTGTCTTGATCATAGAATCATTTAGGTTGGTAAAAACCTCTAGGATCATCAAGTTCAATCATTAACCCAACACCACCAATGCCACCACTAAACCCTGTCCCCAGGTGTCACATCCACAGGTCTTTTAGATCCCTCCAGGGATGGGGACTCCACCACTGCCCTGGGCAGCCTGTTCCAATCCCCAACAACCCTTTCCATGAGGGTAGTTCTCCTAATATCCAATCTAACCCTTCCCTGCTGCAGCTGGAGGCCATTTCCCCTTGTCCTATTTGTCCCCCTCATCCTTGAAACACCATCATTTAGTTTTGCCCCCACATTTAGGCTCAGCCAGAGCAACACTCTTGCTGTGACATGATCTCACTCTGCTCTGAGCTCTTCTGCTGTCTTGGCTGTACCAGCAGGGCTGGGCAATGCAGGTATTCCCCATGGACTTTCCAAGATCCATCTGGATGATCACGTATGAGCTGCCTCCATGGGGCTGAGCGAAGCTCCTGGGACTGTGCTCGGTGTCCAGGGGATTCTCCAGCGGGTGGTCACTGGAACGTCAGAGCATGAACCAGAAATGTTCTTGAAAATGCTTTCTGATGCCCTGCATGCCTTTGTTTTCCACACAGGCCTCCTGGCCTCTCTGGGTAACTGCTTTTCCTCTTCTCTGCAGCCCCCTCGTTCACGGAGGAGCTCACGGACCAGGCTGCTGCCGCGGGGCAGTGCGTGACGCTGTCGTGCCGGACGGCAGCCCACTCCTCCCTGCACATCAACTGGTTCAAAGGTGACACTGCCATCCCTCTGGGGACTCCCTCACCTCTGGGACAGGGGTGCAGGGAAGGGTTTGGACATTTTGGGATCGATTTGCAGGGTGTTTATCTCTCCTATCTTCTGCTTTTCAGACGGGATCCCTGTCCAGAGCAGCTCTCGGATCCTCATCTCCTCCACACTCAAACACTTCCAGCTCTTAACCATCCTCTCTGTCAATGCTGAGGATTTTGGTATTTACACCTGTGTGGCCACAAACTCCCTGGGCTCAGCATCCACCTCTTGTGTCATGAGAAAAGCAGGTAAGGGAAGAAGTAGCTACAGAAATATTATAAATATTATAAATGCTTCTGGCCCAAAATATGACCTGTAAATGCCTTTGAGGTGAGATTTCTGCAGGGAGGTGCAGAGGACACTCTCCCCCTTGCTGTAGTCCACAGCCTTTGCTGTCTGGTTTCCTCTTCTTCACTCTTCTGGATTCAGAGCCCTCCAAGACTAAATCTTAATACTGACTTTAAATCAGGGGATGGTTAAATTGCTGTTCCACTAGGTCTGTGTGCATATATATGTATATAACATATACATGGCATGTATTTAAAACCAATATCTGTAATTGAGACATGCTTGATGTAGAGTTTTGAATCACAGCAGTGCTGCTCTTAACAGTCACTGGGTTTTGTGGCTCCTCTCAACAGAGGTTCCTCCCAGCCCCCCACCCCCTGACATCGTGGAAGTCTACAAGGATGGAGTGCAGGTGGTCTGGAAACCTGTGGAAACCAACACCCCTGTCCACTACAGCATCCAGTGCAAGAGTGAAGGTAAAGTGCTGTCCTCACAGGGAACATTTCAGTTTATATGATCTCTTCCCCAACTGGGTATTTTATTTTTATTCGGAAACAGCCTGATTGACTCCCTGGTTTAGAGTTAGGAATGAAATTCATGCAGCCATCACTGAGGCATCTGAAAGACAAGTGTTGTGCTGGCTGGATCAGCCTGGAATGTGCGTCCTCACACCAAGGCTTTGTTGCAGTGTGAATCAAACTAGGTCCCATAGAAGTTATGGCCAAAAAGTGGGCAACTACAGCAGAAAATGCCTGGTTGGTGTCTGAGGCACAGCCTTGACTCATCTGGCAAAATTATACATTAATAATGCCCAGCAGAGAACATCATTCTCTATCCAGGCTTTCTGTACAGCCTGCTGAGAGAAAAGGTCTATCAGAGAGGGAATTCATCCTCTGCTAAAGAGCCATGGTTTCTTTTCCCATTGATTATGGAGGGAACTTTGGCCAAACAGCCAGGACAAGACACACAAAGTTTGGCAAAACTCCATCATCCCTTTGATGTTCTTTTCCAAGGCTTGGTCCAGAGCCTGAGGAAGTCAGTGAACCTTAGAATCATGGAATAATAAAAAGGTTTGTGTTGGAAGGGACCTTAAAGATCATCTTGTTCCACTCCCATGCCATGGGCAGGGACACCTCCCACCAGCCCAGGTTGCTCCAAGCCCTGTCCAACCTGGCCTTGGATGCTTCCAGGGATGGAGCAGCCACAGCTTCTTTGGGCAACCTGTGCCAGGGCCTGCCCACCCTCACAGGGAAGGATTTCTTCCAGATATCTGCTCTAAATCTCTCCTCTTACAGTTTAAAACCATTCCCCCCTGTCCTGTCACTGTGTGCCCTTGTCAAACGGGGATGTTTTCCTGTTTAGTTCCAAAAGCTTTGAATGAAATCCCAAGCCTATTCCATCTCTCCTGGGACTGCTTTGCTGTTGCTGTTATGAATGTGATGTCTGATAGCAAGTCCTGCTGCAGTCACACAAACACAGCCCTTTGGGTTCAGCTGCTCAGTGTTCCTTCATTTAATTCCCAAAAAATACAAACACGCCTTTCTGGGTTAGGATGAACACGGCAGCATCTTTCTGCTTTTTCCCTCTTTTTCTCTGTCTTTTTTTGTTATTCCTTTTTGCACAACAACAGGAGACACTTTGGGGAGGATACAAACACAGGCTGTTCCAATTAGGAAGAAAACCAGGAAACAGCATCTCCAATCTTCCATTGCATTCGGTGCATTTAGCAGGAACATGCAAAGTTCCTGAACACAGGAGGATTGAGCTACACAGGAAAAAATTCCTTGCTTTATGCATTATTTGACAACAGGATTTTGCCAGCTGCTCCTGCAGACACTCTTCTCTATTCCCAAGCCATATCTGCTCCTTCTTAACCAATCCCCCCAACAATTCAATCAGTACCCTGCAAAGTCATCAATACTTTGGCTTTGGAGGGTGAATTGCTGCTTATCCATTAGTTTGAGGTTCTCCAACAGTGTTTATTTGACTGAAAGGATGGGTTTAACCTCAGGCAGTTGAGTTCAGCCTTGAGCACAGCAGCAGAATATGAGACACAGCATCGTGTGAAATGATTATTGATATGAAATGGTTATTAAATGTTTGCTGGTGATTTTCTTCTTCACACCTTAGTCCAGAACGTGGCAACAGTTTCAGTTCCCTGAGAAATCATCTGAGTGTCATAAAAGCTGAGTAAAGCTGCCCACATTTCAAACGCTGGCTTTGCTAGGAGGGTGGAGTGGAGAATCCTGTCCCGGAATCGTCATGGTCTCAACTGGATTCAAGGCAGGGCCAAAAGGAAAAATAATTCAGTGATTTATCTGGTGGTCTGTTTGGAGTTCTTGATGTATATTTGCATTAGGGATTGGTGCAGGAATTAGATAAACAGAAAGAACACAGGAAAGTTTCCCCTGAAACAGTATTGGTCCAACTTGGACTTTTCAGAAGAATAACACGGGTACAGTGAGTGTCACCACACAGAGAGGTTGGATTTTCCTCCATTCTACAACATTCAGAGAATCACAAAATATTAAGGGGTTGGGATGGACCTTTTTTCTTCATAATCCCAGCACATAAGTAAAGCTGGTGGAAAAGGAATCCCAACAAACCCCAAAATCTCAAAAAAACCCCCCAGCCCAGCGAGACCACCATAATCGAGTCCTGATGTCTTTTCTCTCTCCTTGCTTAAGACGGGGAGTGGACAACTCTTGCTTCTGACCTCGCTGACTGCTGCTACTATGCCAAAAACCTCCCCCAGGGGTTTACCTACCACTTCAGGATAGCCTGCAGCAGCAAAGCAGGAATGGGGCCCTACAGCCAGCCCTCTGCCAGCGTGAAAATCACCGGGAAGGAGCACGGGGGTAAGAGCAAATCCCAAGAAAACATTGGGGTCTCCCCGCATCCGAACCACTGCACCCTTTAAGGTGTGGGCCCAAGGGTGGCTTAGGGCTTTTGCACCTGAAATTACATTATTTTCTGGTTATTTCCTAATTCTGGACACAGGGAAATATGTATGAATATATTAGAAAATCTAAAAAGATAATAACACTATGTAAGGAGAAACAATATGTAAATATATACAGAAAATTTAATAATAAAATAAAAACCCGGGAACTGTAGATTACCTATTGAAGAAACAGTCAGTTTTGATTAGGGATGATGAAAAAATGGGTCTTGGACAATAAATGTGTTACTGGAGGCTTTTATCTATTGATATAGCTCTGCCACTGGACCTGCTCTATATTGTGGACTAAATCCTAAACTCAGTAGTGAATTTCTCTAATTTTGGGTGTTTTGCATTGGGAATTATTGTCTTTCTGTGGTGAATTTTCCAGCTGGGTTTTGTCTCTGTAGTAAAGAAAGCTCCATTTACTATTTTTTCACTTGACTACTTTGTACAACTCACATGTTTTTAAAATTAAGGAATCCATAACCCCACAACCAGCATATCCTTGTAGCAAAGTATCCTTCCTGCTAAGAAATAGATGGATGGTCTAACTGGAATTTCCTCCCAGTGGAGAGGATTGCTCTGCAAAAATCAGTTCACGGGGATATTTTTAACTCACCCTAAATCCCCTGCTCTCCCTTGGTCCAGCATTCATTGTTGTATCTCAATGTGTCCAGCATCTCCAAGCAGATGCTTTAAAGGGGTGCTTTAGGGTTTCAGGAAGCCCCAGAGCAACCAGTTTCAGCTGCTGCCCTGAAACATCCACCCCAGAGAAGTTTCTAATTCTCTGTCAGTGTCTTACCATGCCCCGATGACTTGCTGTGTGAGAACCAGCAGCTCAGATGTTTGAGATATCGTAGCACACACTGTACAATCCATCTCAGACTGTCTGGAGTGGCCACACCAGGAGACTTCTGGGTGGACAGAGCAGACTCTGTTGCACCCCAATAGCACTGGGTACCCCAGCTGGGCACAGGCTGCACACTCTGCTCTGCTGTCACCTTTGCTGTTGTCCATAGACAGCAGAGGGTGGCTCAGACAGGCTCCAGTTTCCACACAGAGCTGTTTTTTCATGTAATCCCTGTCTCTTTTCCTCTGCAGAGCTTCGTGCTGCAACACAGGACATCCCATCACCTACTCCTGAGGAAGAGAGTGAAATAATCTCACCATCTGAGCCTTTCCCAACCTACCAGACCTACGCCTTCCAAACAGAGATCAAAAGGTAGAGAATCCAACTGAGCTCTTGGTGGCCCAGAGGGAAATCCCACATGTGATGGAGCACCTCTCCTATGAGAAAAGGCTGCAAGAACTGGGATGGTTCAGCCTGGAAAGGAGGAGGCTTTGGGGTGACCTCATTTTGGCCTTTCAGTCCCTGAACAGAGCTGGCAAGAATAATGGAGAGGGACTTTTTACAAGAGCATGGAGTGACAGGACAAGGGGAATGGATTCAGAGTGAAAGAGAGCAGGGTTAGATTAGATATTAGGAATAAATTCTTGACTGTGCGGGTGGGCAGGCCCTGGCACAGGTTGCCCAGAGAAGCTGTGGCTGCCCCTGGATCCCTGGAAGTGTGCAGGGCCAGGCTGGATGGAGCTCGGAGCAACCTGGGCTAGTGGAAGGTGTCCCTGCCCATGGCAGGGGGTGAAATGGGTGGGCTTTAAGGGCCTTTCCAACCCAGGCCATGCTATGATTTTATGATTCTGTGTGGCTGGAGTTTAGAAAAGTCACATTTATAGGGGTGCTGCTCACCGAGTGTCACAGTGGGCTGTTGGAAACCCCTCCACAGTGATACACACAAACCTGAGACCACTGGTTCAGTGATCTTCACCTTGGTTTGGTAGGATTTAGGTGTGGATTTTTTGGGAGAGCAAAGGGGTCATAGAACCACAGAATGATTTGGCTTGGAAGGGACCTCTGAAGGTCATCTAGTCCAACCCCTCCACACTGAGCAGGGACATTTTCAACCAGGACAATTTGCTCAGAGCCCCATCCAACCTCACCTTGAACACTTCCAAGGTTGAGGCACCTGGCACCTCGCTAGGCAACCAGTGCCAGTGTTATACCACCCTCACTGTAAAAAATTCTTCCTTATATCTAAGTAAACTCTCTTAGTTTAAAACCCTCACCCCTTGTCCTATCACAACAGGTGTGCTGGGCAGCAGGGCAGTCACTGGAAATATTGGGAAGCGAGCTCAGGGCTAGCAAAGTTTCCTGTCCTTGCTGCATCAACCTTTGCAGGCACCAGTTTGAGTCAGGGGGTTGGGATTCACCTTCCTCTGCCCAGGAGAGAGGCACTGAATTCTCTTGCTCTCTCCTCTCTCTCCAAAGCTCTCACCACTGTAACTCAAAGTGCCTGCACAGTTTAGAGGTGCAGGAGGATGTGCAAACTGTGACAATAGATGCAGTAACTCCCCATCTGGTGTGGCTGAAAAACACAGCATGGGATCGTGGTGGTTTTAAAGAACAGAAGTTCCTGGCTCTTCCAGGAGCAGCAGAGAAGTTTCATGTGCCTTTTGTGTGTTCCTTTGTACCAGGGGGAGATTCAGCATCGTCCGACAGTGCAGGGAGAAAGTAAGTGGCAAGACTTTAGCTGCTAAAATCATCCCTTACTGGCAAGAGGACAAGCAGACTGTGCTCGTGGAGTACCAAGTCCTGAGGAAGCTTCACCACACCAACATAGCCCAGCTGAAGGGAGCCTATGTGAGCCCACGGCACTTGGTGTTGATCCAGGAGATGTGTGTGGGACCAGAGCTGCTCCACTCCTTGGCACTACGGTAATAACCAGAGGGAAGGGTTTTCCACCCAGGGATGGTGTCAGGAGGAAAACACCTCTTGCTTTCACCTGCCAAACTGGATCATCCCTCTCCATCAGTTCCAGTGTGCTGGCATTGCACGTGGGATTAGTGAAGTGTGTGTTCTGCAAGTTTCTGAGAGTTAAGATTTACTGAAGGTCCCTCAGTTGGGATGCTGAAAGCAGTTCGCAGTAGTTGATATGAAACCCCACCTCCCATAACACGGAGGTTACTCAGAAAATCTCATTTCTCCTCCACATCGTTTCTCAGGATGTCAGAAAATGGATCTGATGAAATCCTGTGGTTAAAAGAGAGGCAATGGTGAGCACCAGATCTGCATTTTGATTTCTGCACAACCACTGCTTTCTCTGACATGCAGCTCTACACCCTCCTGAACTTCTTGCACCTGTAAATCTGACTCACAGGATGGATTGGATTGGCCTCTCCATATACAACACATTTGCTAAATGAAGAGTTGTTTCTTCTTGACTCTCAAGGGGCCTGGTGGGATTAGACAGCCAGGGGAGGATGACAGTGGGTGTAGGAAGGCATTCTTGGGTGTGCAGATAGGACACCTCTGTTTTCTATTCCCCTTCCCCTACCAGGACATCGTACTCAGAAGTGGAGGTCCGAGACTACCTGTGGCAGATCCTCAGTGCCACCGAGTACCTCCATGCCCACAACATTCTGCACCTGGATCTCCGATCCGAGAACATGATCATCACTGAGCCCAACCTGCTGAAGCTCCTGGATTTTGGGAACGCACAGTTCTACACACAAGACAGAGTTATTACCATGGACAAGTGCACAGACTATGTCGAAACCATGGGTGAGTGCAGAGTTCAGTCACAGCAACCTCAGCCTTATCTGCAATCCGTGATAAAAAAGAGAGACCCAGAGGTCAAGGCAGCAGCTGGCCCCGAAAAGTGGAGTGTCCCAGGTGCAGCCCTCCAGCAGTGGTGTGAGTTGGTGGGAGCAGAGAGTGGTGGCAGCTGTCCCACTGCAGCCCACAGGGACAGAGCCAGAGCTCACAGCCAGCTCTTCTCTGGTTGGCATCCACGTGTCCAGGGGTCAGGGATAAAGCACTGTTTCCATCTGGCCTCAGGTCCTCAAGGTTTCACTGCAATCAGCACCTACAAAGATGTCTTACCTCAACAAACTCCTTGTCCTGGGAGCTGCTGCTTCTTCACTCTTGGGAAGGCAGCAAAGCAGAAAAGTACCCTCTGCTGTTGTGCTGCTCTCCGTGCATTGGAGCAGAGTTCGGCTCACACTGCTTTGCTTTTCCAGCTCCAGAGCTGCTGACAGAGCAAGGAGCCCTCCCACAAACTGATATCTGGTCCGTTGGAATCACAGCCTTCATCATGTAAGTCACTCTGTCCTTCCCTGCCCTTTGAGAGGCCTTAAAACCACAATTTCAGAGTCACCTGTCAGGGAAGATGCCTTGACTCAGAGAGTTAGCGTCAGTAGTGCCCCTCTCCTTGGGAATGCCAGGGAAGGCTGTGGGATGGAGAGGATGGAGCTGCCTGTGGGATGGAGGGGATGGAGCTGTGAGATGGACAGGAATGGAGCTGGCTGTGGGATGGATGGGATGGAGCTGTGGGATGGATGGGGAGGGAGCTGGCTGTGGGATGGAGGGGATGGAGCTGTGGGATGGATGGGGATGGAGCTGGCTGTGGGATGGAGCTGTGGGTTGGATGGGGATGGAGCTGGCTGTGGAATGGAGGGGATGGAGCTGGCTGTGGGATGGACAGGAAATGGGGCTGGCTGTGGGATGGAGGGGATAGAGCTGGCTGTGGGATGGATGGGATGGAGCTGTGAGATGGATGGAGATGGAGCTGGCTGTGGGATGGAAGGCATGGAGCTGTGGGATGGATGGAGATGGAGCTGGCTGCAGCATGGGAGGATGCTCAGTCTCCACACAGAGTAAGGAGACTGCTTCACAACACAGCAGCTGCTGGTGTTTTTCTCTCAAACTTGTCTGAATTTCCCCACCTTCACCAAAGAAAATTCAAATGCCACCAAGTGGAAAAGCAGCCAGAGCCATGAAGAACAGCAGCCTTTGAGATTTTCATTTCCTGTATGATGTTTTTGTGCATTGTCATGACCCTTCTCCCACTACTGAGTGGGAGTTGTTGGGAGAAGGAGCATCTTGAGCAATGCCCTTATAAGAGTCATAGAATCCTAGAATGGCTTGGGTTAGAAGGGACCTTAAAGCTCACCTAGTTCCAAATTCCCTGCCATGGGCCACTACATCAGGTTGCTCCAAGCCCCATCTAACCTGGCCTTGGACACTTCCAGGGATGGGGCAGCCACAGCTTCTCTGGGCAACCTCACAGGGAAGAATCTCACCGCCCTCACAGGGAAGAATTTCTTCCTAATATCTAGTCTGAAGCCCTACTCTTTTACTTTAAAGCTATTCCCCCTTGTCCTGTCACTCCAGATCCTTGTCCGAAGTCCCTCTCCAGCTCTCTTGGAGCCCCTTTAGGCACTGGAAGGGCCTCTAAGAAGCTGCCTCTTCTCCAGGCTGAACACCTCCAGCTCTCCCAGCCTGTCTTCAGAGCAGAGGGGCTCCAGCCCCTATCTGGACTCACTCCAAGTCCACATCCTTTTTATGCTGGGGGCTTCAGAGCTGTGTGCAGCTTCACGCTGACCAATTCTCTTCTTCTGGGGCAGGTTGAGTGCCAACTACCCCGTGAGCTCCGACATCCCCTGTGAGTTCCTGAGAACCACGAGGAAGGGCAAAGTGAAGCTCACGCGGTGCTACGCGGGTCTGTCCGGGGGAGCAGTGTCCTTCCTCCAGAGCACTCTGTGTGCAAACCCCTGGTAAGGCGGTGTCTGCTCTCCCAACAGCACAGCTGGGGCAGATCCTGGCTCTTGTCCCTCCTTTCTCTCCACTTGCAAGGATCCCACTCACCCAGCATGGCTCCCTGATTGCTCTCCTCACCTTTGCCTGTTCCAGGGGAAGGCCATCGGCTTCCGAGTGCCTTCAGAGCCCATGGCTCCAGGAGACAGGTTTGGACAACAGGCAGCAAGCACCGGTTACCTTCCCCACCACCAAACTGAGGAATTTCCTCATGGAACGGGAAAAGAAGAGGGGCCTGCTGTGCTCCAAGTACGGCCTCATGATCGCACAGTGAAAGGATGGGACGGACGGGAATTGGCTCCCTGTCCCGTTCTGCGCTCGATGTTTGGTACCAAACCATCCTGCCAAGCCGGTGTCCGTCAGCTGAGCTGGGGTCACTGCTCTCTGTGTTTGTGCTGCTGTGTCATGCCTGCCACAGGCTGTTCCTGCAAATGCAAGAATTGTTGGGTAATTGTGTCATCGGACAGGGAAGGCAACAAACACAACAGTGACCATGGCCTTGTGACATGCAGATGTTGTCCTAGGCCGCTTTGAAGCCGGGCTGCTCTTCCCTGGGGAGAGCACAGGCACATCTACCAGAGGCGTGGCAGATTCTGGCTGTGTCAATTCTTTAGAACCTCCTGAAATTTCAGGTTCCTCCTTCTCCTTCCAACCCTGCTTTCCTCCGCAATGGATGGTGTTGGCTGTGTCATGGCTTTGTACTGATAACCTCAGTGTTTGAGTTTCTCTGCAGTGATTGATGTATCTGTTGGTGCCACTGACTTCCTTCAATTTTCTATACAAGCAGCATTGTGAAGGTTTTCTCAGAGCTGTATCTGGGTTTAGAGGAAGGAAAACAGGAAAACAGTTCCTCACGCATTACACTTTCATGCTAGAAGTGATCCTGTTTAACCAGGGATGGTCTTTCCCAACACGTTTAACCCATGTTGTTCCAAACCTGAAGGATGCAGCATCGTACCTCCTTCCCTTTCTCAGTGTGCAGAGCAGGAATTGTGACCTGGAATACTTTTACTGTGCTGTGGAGAGCAGGCACTGACTCGGTAGATGGTAAAACCTTGAATCTTAAATTAATGTTGTCTTCACTGAGCTGTACAGGAATGAAAATGAAGAGTATAGGGGCAGACTCCACACTCGGCTCTCTCAGGAGACAGAGGAGTTACATGACACAGACACTGCAGTGAGAGCTGCCCCCCAGTAAACTTTTCAACTTTATCCCTGGATTCCTTCCAATTTAACTTCTTTTACAAATCCAGTCAGTTTTTTGTTGGCACAGGCTGGTTCTTTACTCTTGCTGTTGCACTTTGGGATGGAGAGCTCAGTGCCAGGGGGGAACCCATCCAAGCATAAAACTTCATTGCAGATTAACTCATTTGGAGCTTCTACACTCTTCCATGTATGACTTTTTTGTTGCTTCTCACAACTGCATGCATTTGAGCATGTCTGAAGTCTTTTACAGACTCAATACTGTTTGGTTAAATAAACCACTCTGACAAGCAAGTAAAGCCAGATTTTTCTGCTGAATCACTGTCATTATTTTTATATCCCTTTCCCAAGCCCAGTCCCTCACCCTGACCGGGGGTCCCTACAAGTGCTATCCAATATTCATTGTGTATTAGCAGGGAACAAGCTCCATGCAAACCATCCACACAGGAAGTCCTTTTCCTAGAGCCTTGGAGTGAGGACATCACTTGGCCAGGATGTGATGATGGCTCTGAGCTCTCCAGCTATCCTAAAGCATTCCAGGGCATGGTTTGGAGCTTGAATTGACCAGAACATGAGAGGAGCTCCAACTTAACTCTTGGTAGCAGAGCTAAGCAATGGGTGACAAAAAAGAGGTGAGAACCAACACTAAAGTTGTGAAAAGGTGCTGGGATTGCTAATGGGAATATTAATTGTCACAGTCAAGCTTTGTGCAGTTACAGGAGGGTTTGGTTTTCCTTGGTTCTGCTACAGCTGCTCAATAGTTTCTACCTGAATTTCCACACCACAAGGTCTGGGTTAATGCCCAGTCTCGCAA
Organism: Sclerurus mexicanus; assembly: GCA_013396755.1. NCBI lineage: Eukaryota > Metazoa > Chordata > Aves > Passeriformes > Furnariidae > Sclerurus > Sclerurus mexicanus. The sequence goes on from VWZF01003861.1 coordinate 289,269, forward strand.
GCCAGGATAGTTTGTCCTCAACGTGCAGTTACAACATCACCTTGCCCTTTGCAGAACAAAGCAGGACCTGCCTTTGATGTTTGGACCTCTGTGAAAATGTTTGAGTTTTATTCCTTGATCACATAGAATCTCTAAAGTCCAAGGTTAGTGCCAGCGTTAAAATCAATCCACTGTTCTTCACAGGAAAGGCTGGGATTTACCTTCTGTAAGGACTGATAATTTCCCCTAATTACTGAAGAGACAAAAGCAAAGCAGAGCTTGTAGGGCAAAGTTTGATGTCGCGTTGATCCAGCAGATAAAAGAGATATCTGAGGGGTATAAGGTCGCAGTGGTTGTAGCCCATAAGGGATCGAGGTCATTTTCTTGTGCCCCACTTTGGTTTTTAGCCACTTCCCACCACCCCATCCTTTTCCTTACAACCTCCTTGGGTCCTTGCAGAGGATGGTGTCTAAATGCACAGCATCCTGCAGCCTTGGGAAGGTAGGTGACCACCTGCACTCCTAACATGAAAATGGTACTTTGGGTTATGAGTGATGTTTGCAACAACGCCACTGACACTGTAAATGAGATGATTGGCAAAGTCTGACCTTTTCTTACATACAAAATAGGAAGGAGCTGTTGGCACATCCTGGCTCAGCACATCCCACCTCTGCTCCCTTTGGGGATCTCATCAGATACGAGAAGGGGACCATAGGCAACACAATTTGAAAACCCTGAGGAAATTCTTTGGTCTCTGGGGAGGATATTTGCTGATCTCTGACCGTTCACGGGGTCACTACAAGCTGATGCTATCCTGCCAATAACAAAATAGCACAGCCCCAGCGCTGGCACACAGAGCTCATCCCCACACTCTCATGCCACTTATTTTCCAGCTCATGTGGCCTGATCTCTGCTTTACAGCTGTGCTCACACTGGTGCCAGGGGCTGGCACTGTGGACACACAGGTCCTTTGACTCGTGGTCTTGAATTTAAGGGCAGGAATTTCATAAGACACTAGAACAGATCAGGTGCAGGAAGTATATGGACCAGTCACCTATTTATACACAACCATCCCCTTTTATCCCCTTACCTTGATATTTCCCCCCCAAATCACCTAAATCCATCCTTTATCCCCCTTTGGTTCCTCCCCAAAGCTTTCCTACTATAAATCCTGTGCAATCCCAGGATGCTCTTCCCCTACACACCATACCTTGACAGCAATCCCCCCTAGCCCAGATGGTGATCCGGAGAGCTCTTCCTGATGGCACATCTCCATGGGTCTCATGCCAGGACCATGGGGCTGATGGCTCTGCTGGAGCAGCCCTGGGAGGGACCTGGACCAAAAAAATCATCTTTGAAAGCCCCTGATTTGGGTTCCCACCTGCCAATATGCCCCTGTGCTCCTCTGGGCTTGCACAGATGGGCTTTCAATGGGCTGACGGCCACTGGGATGGGCTGGGAATACCCCCACAGGGCACATTTTATATTTCCTCACATACCTCAACACCACAACAACCGGAGACACAGAGCAGCGACACGCAAGAAGGAGGTAAGAACCAAAGCCATATTAAATGTTAAGCAAACAAGACCATACCAGTGCTGGCAGTGCATGGATCCGATAACCACAAAAGCACAACAAGGGCTTCCCAAAATTAAAAGCGCGGCCGGTATCTGAACCGGACGTCGCGAACGGGCTGCATCGTCCCGAACCCCCAGCGGCTGATGTCTATCGGTGGGATCTCCTCTTCCTCACTGGCCAGCTCCAGGTCATAGTGGCTCAGCATCAAGAACACAAAGAGTTTCATCTCGGCGCTAGCAAAGAACCGCCCGGGGCAGATGGATACTCCAGCCCCCCAAGGCATGTTGACATATTTCAGCTTCTTCCCGTTTTTGTAGAAGTCTTTCTTGGTGCCATCTGGGTTGACAAATCGGTCGTACTTAAATCTGTGAGGCTCGTTGTGGATTTCCGGGTTCATCTGCACAGAGAGGTGTGGGAACAGAGCCACCCTGTCTCCCTTGCGGAGGGTGTACTCCGTCCCACCACTAGTCCTGAGGCTGATGTCCTCCAGGACAGCTCTGACCAGCAGTGGGGCTGCCACCAGCCTCAGGGTCTCCTCCAGAGCGCTGTCCAGAAGAGGGGTCTGGTTCAACATGTCCGTGGAGATGGTAATTGGTGGGCTCCCTGCCTTCACTTCCTGCCCGTTCTCCCTCAAGACTTTCTCTACCTCTTCTCTCACAGCCTTCATAGCGTCTGGGTGTTTCAGCAGGTACAGGAGGAGCCAGAAGGCAGTTGGGCCCGTATTGCCTTGGGATGCCCAGAGGAGCATAAACATGAAACGATCCCGCATGTACTCGGGGACACCATGTTCTGCCAGAAGTTGGTCTTGTTCACTTATCCACCCACTGACATTGTCCTTCTGCCAGGCCTTCTTCACAGACAGCACGCTCCAGAAGAACCTCTTCAGCTGCTCAGCTTCTCTTTTGTCCTTGGGAGGCAACAGAGAAAACGCCAGGCGAGGGAAGAGGCGGTCGTACTTCCAAAACTCGTGGAACAGCTGGTTGGAGTGGACACGATCTTGCTCTTCAGCTTTCTCCTTGTCTCCCACCCCTCGGTGTGGCTCAGAGCCGTACAGAGCCAGATACCCAGCTCTGAAGACGATGTTGTAGCAGTAGTGGAAGAGGTTCTCCTCCTGCCACTCTCGCTTCTCCTCCCCTGAGCTCAGATTGGAAAGCATCAGCTTCTGAAAGTTCTCCATGGTGGTTTGTGTCAGGACAGTGAGCCCCTCTCCCATCAGATGCTTCATGCTCGATGTACGAACTATACTGTGGTTGGCTTCGATGGGCTTGTAGCCAAAAACCTGCAGGACCAGCTGAATTGCAGCAGTCCTAAAGTCCAGTTTAGATCGGGACGCCTTCACGATGGTGCCAAAGCAGGAGGGATCCATTACAAAGGTGAAGTAACAGCCGCCGATCAGCACCGTGAAAACATCCCCGTGTTTTCTCTGCATCCTTTTGAGAAACTCTGAGCTGTCCTTCCTGAAATCCAGCAGGTAGCCCAGCCAGGGGATGGCCCCTTTGTCCAGGGGCGGCTCATCTGGTCTCCGTCTCCGAAACACACCCAGGACGTAGAGCCCACCGAGCAGCGACGACACCAAGATACAGAGGAGAACCACCCAGAGCCCCATGAGAGCTCCGTGCCCGTCCGGGAGCTGGGACTGGGAATAGGCTGGGGCAGGAATGTGATCTCTCTTCCTCCCCAGCAGCTGATATGCAGACACACAGCTGACAACCTCTGTCCCCATTGGCAGCAAGTGTTTGCTTTGCCTCCGGTGTGAGCCTCTCCCTCGATGGACGGGGATTTCTGAGGTGGAAGGTATGTTGTAATCTTGTTGGGTTGTAAGGGCGATGGGTTTTGCCCTGCACTCTGTGGCACCTTAAGCAAATTCCCTTTACATGGAGGCCAGTTTTTGGAAAAAAACAAACCACAGGTTCAGAGGATTCGACTCCATGATTTCTGCCTTTAAGACCAAGCTATGGACAGGCACTGCAGGCTGGGAAAATGAAACAAAGACGGGATACTGGAAATGGGCTCAGGAAGGGGGTTACAGCTGAGCCAAGCTGGTGTCCCAAGCCAAGAGAAGGAAAGGCCTCCAACATTTTGATGTTCTCCAAGGCACAGGGCCCTGAAAATTTTTTCCCTGATCTACACACACAGTCTCCACAGTCTCTGTCCCAGTTGCTGCTGCCTGGACCTCGCAGCACCCTCACATTGGACAGAGAGTGACATTATTCCCTTGCTATTTCCCTCACCTCTGCCCTTCCCATGAGAATCCCCTCCTAAGTTTTCTGCAGTCCCAAGAGTTCTCCTCTCTGTGGGATCACAATCTTCATCTTCTCCTTTGTTTCCCAGCTGCTGTCCCACATTCCCTCCAGTGACCTGACCCATGGAGTGAAGGCCACATCACAGCATCAGTTAAATACATATTCTGGTTTTGTTTTTTTAAGGAAAGCTCCCAGCCTTACCATTTTGGAAACAAACTGTAGCAATCTTGGGAAGAAAAATAACAGCAGTGAAAACAAATCCATCTTCCTACATCAACTCAAAGCCCTTCCTGGTCCTGTAACCTTGTCTAGCAATAAAATTAGGGTGATGAATGTTTTCTTTTAAATCATTCACTATTTTTTTTACAATTCCAGGCAAATCCCATGCTTAATAGGTTTTCAGGCTGGAAAGGGACCATTTAAGGTTCAGGGGCATTTGGGGTGAATAATACATTTCAATAAAAGTCAGCAAACTCATAACTTTGAGCTTTAAGGCTACACTGGGTAATAAGGATTGGCCAACAGCTCTCTGTGCTCTTCTGCTCAGACCATGATCTCGCTCTGTGGTGCTGCAAAGCCAGTATTTATGTTACGCTATCCATGGGTCTTTTTTATCTTGTCAAGGGGGCTCTTTGGAAAGCAAATACTTCCATCACTGCTCTGCTGAGCCCACTTGTTTTCTCTTTCTCACTGGTTGTTACCGCTTTCAACTTTGTTCCCATCAAACTGGTCTCAGAGCAGTCTGAACTGACCTCTAGCCAAGGACGTGTCTCTAGGAAAGACACAGTTTCCTGCTCAGCAGAGCTGACACTGGCACAGCTCATGAGAACAGAGGGAACTGTCACAACTCAGCCTAAAGGTGCCCAGCCCCTTCCATTGTCTCTCCTGGTAGACAAAGGGATTGTCCCAGCTGAACCATCTGGCTCTTGCCACCTACCTGGCAGATGGTAAGAGTCACCCCCTGGAGGGGCTTCCAACCTGAGGGATGAGTGTGGCAAATCTGCTCCTGGGGTTCTGGCCTGGTGGATGAATGTGTAAAAGCTATTCCACAGCTTACCTCAAGAACTGGAGGGATAATGGGATTGCTCTCCTCCATCAGACCCTTTGGACTCTATAGAAGAGAACTTCTGCACGTTTCACAGAATCACAGAATATGCCAAGTTGGGAGGGACCCACAAGGACCATCCAGTCCAACCCTCAACCCTGCACAGGACCATCCCCAAGGGTCACACCCTGTGCCCCAGAGCATCATCCAAACATTCCTGGAGCTCTGGCAGCCTTGGGGCCGTGCCCACTGCCCTGGGGAGCCTGGTCAGTCCCCACCGCCCTCAGGGGGAAAGACCTTTCCCTGAGATCCCACCTGACCCTGCCCTGACAGAGCTCCAGCCACTCCCTGGGTGCTGTCCCTGGTCCCCACAGAGCAGAGATCAGTGCCTGCCCCTCCCCAGGGAGTTGTCCCTGCAATGAGGTCTCCCCTCAGTCTCCTCTTCTCCAGCTGGACACCCCAAGTGCCCTCAGTGACCTCACACACTTCCCCTCCAAGTCCTTCTCCATCTTCATTGCCCTCCCTTGGACAATCTCCCATGGCTCAATCTCTTCCTTCAACTGAAGTGCCCAAAACTGCCCCAATATTGCAGGTGAGGCCACCCCAGTGCAGAGCAGAACAGGACAATCCCCTCCCTGCCCTGATGCCCCCAGGACAGGGATGTCCCTCCTGGCTCCAGGGCTCTGCTGACTCGTGGCCAACTGGCCACTGACCAGGACCCCCAGGGCCCTCTCCCAGCACTGCTTTCCAGCATCTCATTCCCAGTCTGTCCCTACATCCAGAGTTGCTCCACTCCAGGTGCAGAATCTGGCACTTTCCCTGTTGAACTTCCCATGCTTGGTGATTCCCAGCCCTCTGGTTTGCGGAGGTCTCTCTGCTGGGCCTCCCTGTCTTTGAGGGAATCAACAGCTCCTCACAGTTTTGTATTGACAGGAACAGATCCCGCACGTACTTTTCCAATCCCAACATGGAAAATCCTCATCTCCAGGCTGGTCCTAGGATGAACTGTCTGGTTATGAAGTGTTGTGGGCTCACACCAACTCCATCCCATGGCCAGGATCAGTAAAAGAGAGCAGAGAGGGCACACACATAGTGTAAATAATGTAAATATTTATGATACATTTGTGATACTCAACATTTCTATCTCAGCCACGTATCTGCTGCACGATGGGCTTGTCTCTGAGGGCTGGATCTGAAAGAAATCCCTTCTCCTGAAAATGGCCTGAGGAATCTTCCACAAATATGACCTGAATCGTTTTTTCACAAAAGCATAGAGCAAGGGGTTGAGACAGCAGTGCACAAAGGACAAGCTCTCTGTGACCTGCATGGCATAGTCCAGTCTCCTGCTGCTTTCACAGCTGCTGATCACCCCGATATCTTGCAGGGAGTGGAGGATGAGAGCAATGTTGTAGGGAGACCACAGGGCAAAGAAGACACCCACCAGAGTGAAGACTAAGCAGAGTGCTCTCCTGGAGCCAGGCAGCTGCGATGTGGTGAGGACACAGGCAATGCGGGAGTAGCAGAACACCATGAAGAGGAAGGGCAAAAGGAAACCCAGGACGTTTTGAGTGACCCGGAAAACAACTTTCCAAAACAAGTGGTGCTGGCCATAATCCTGGGTGCACGTCATGGCTTTATTGGGGATATGCCTCGAGCTGGTGAAGAGGCCATCAGGGATGGAGAGAAGTATGGAAAGGATCCATACCACCAACAAGAAGAGGATGGACTTCCTCCATGATGTGGAGCTGCGAGCAGAGCACACATGAACTATCTGCAGATACATATCCAGACTCATGCAGCTCACAAAAAAGATGCCACTGTAGAAGTTCAGAGTGTACATGGCACTTAAGACTGGGCACAACATGTCCCAGGTGACCCTCTGAGAAATGTACAGAGCCCAGAAAGGAAGGGTCAGCAGCAGGAAGAAGTCTGAAACCACCAGGTTCAGCAGATACACCTCAGTCATCTTCTTCTTCTTCCTGATGTACATAACGAGGACAATGAACAGGAGGGCGTTCCCAGCCATCCCCAGCAGGAAGATCACGGTGTAAAATGCTGGCAGGAACACTCTGCTGAAGGAGAGCACCTCCTCTTTGGTGCAGAGCCCATACTGCCCATAAAGCTCCTCGTCCAAGTACTCATAGGGATACTCACTGGAGTTGGCAGCATCCAACCAGGTGTCAGCAGCTGTTGTTGGCACTGTCAGGGCTGTGTTTGACAAGTGGCTGGCTAAGGGCAAAGGACAGGAGAAGGGGATCAAAGTGTTCAAATCCACACAGGAAGAAAATACCACACCACAGAGGGTTTTCCTTTAGTTCATAGAATCATAGAATGGTTTGGGTTGGAAGGAACTTTAAAGATAACCTCATTCCAACCCCTGGCCATGGGCAGGGACATCTTCCACTAGACCAGGTTCTTCATAACCTCATCCAGCCTGGCCTTGAACATTTCCAGGGATGGGGCATCAACAACCTCTCTGCGAAACCTGTTCCAGTGCCTCACCACCCTCACAGCAAAGAACTTCTTCCCCATATCCAATCCAAACCTACCCTTTGTCAGTTTGAATACATTCCCCCTTGTCCTGTCACTCCATGCTCTTCATCTTTCTTTTAGGCACTCGAAGTCCATAGGTTAAAATTTCTGCCACTTTCTGGTGAGTATTTTGTGTCCTGCACTCCTTGGCCTTTGTCTAAGCATGAGGACAGCTGTCTACACACATATATGAAAAACCCAAAAATTAACTCTGCTTTCCTTAGTCCAGCAAAATCCAACTTGAAAGTTAATGATGACAGACTCCTCTGACACAACTCACTGCTTCCTCCTGACATCACCCAGCACCTTATGTTGGTGGGGCTGTTCCCAGAAGGGAAATGCTGAACATCTCACTGCTCCTGGAGGGACACTAACCACTCTCCCTGTCAGCTCCAGGACACTAAGACAGAGATTCTTGTAAAAAGTCTTTATGTGTCATAGGGTCATGGTACCCCAGAATGGTTTGTGCTGGAAGGGACCTTAAAGATCATCTCCAACTCCCTGGGCAGTGACACCTTCCACTAGAACAGGTTGCCCAAAGACTCATCCGAGGTAAGCATAGGTAGGCACCAGAATCAAGTTCTGAATCAAGGTTAGAGGTAGAGATTCAGCTGGAAGGATGTTGTTGGAATCGATTCTGTAGGAGACAAGGCCTGAGACAACCCCTGCAGTTGGCCACTCCTTAGGACTGGCCTCAGTGTTGAGACAGCTGCAGCCCAGATGTCAGGAAACTATGAATAATTTGGAACTTCCTACTTTTGCATTCTGATTTTTCAGAAGGAAAAAGCCCGCCACACAAAAAGCCACCTAAACTGGGCAACAGCTGCTGCTGAAGAGCCCATCAGCCTCAGCCACTCCCCATTGGTACCATGAAGGTCAATGTGGAGTTTAAAAATCAAGGCTAATCTCCTGGCTCAGACAGCAATCCAGGGCTGGCACAGGGAATAAGCACTGCAAATACTCCTCCACTCCTGAAGCATATTTTTTCAGCTGTGAAAAAATAAGCTGCCCATTTTTTCCCTGGATCTCATTTTCCAGCAATCCCAAACATGCCTGGCTGTGTAGCTCCCTGCCTGCAGTTTTTCCTCAAGGATCTGTTTCTCCCATTTCCCAAGAGACCTACAGCCACTGAGTAATGAGGAAATGAAGCTGTTGGTCCCTGGTTTTGCTGGGTATCCCAAGGAGGACATATCCTATGGTGGCTCTGCAACTTTTAGGGATGGTTCCCACCCCATAAACACCCCGGGAAAAGGGGTCCCTCCACCCCACATGGGTTAATGAAAGACCCCAAAGCTTGGAATGGGGTGCTAAGGATGCCTGTGGATGTGCAGTCATAAGGGGTGAAACTCTGGACATACCTTCTGTGGTCCCATGACTAAAATTGCTTGAATACTCATTCCAGGCAATTCCAGGCAGCTGAAAAGAAAACAAAAAGTAAAAAGTGATTTGAGCTGGATTGAAATGTTTTCTTGCTGTCTCACAATTCTTTGCCAAGTGCTGCAAGGCACTCCAGGCAGAGCAGTGATGGAGAGCAGGGATCTGTCACGGGAGAGTGTTTGTGTGGAAACGAGCTTTTTTAAAATTTCTGTATCATATTTTGGAAGAAATTCACTCCCAGTCATATATAGTTGTGGCTGTATGCCTTTGAGAGGAAACCAAAGCTGATCATCACCCTGATCAACACCCAACAAGACACCCAAACACCTTCCCCCTCACAGCCTCTGTGCCCACATCAGGACAAGCCACTCCCAAAATTTAGTCTCTGAGATGCCTTTTCTCCCTCTGCCACGTCCTTCTCCCTCCATATCAGTCTGGCACTGACATCCACACCCCGAGTGGGGAACTCATGAGCGTGGGCTGAGCTCTGAAATTAATCCAAATCCCAAACTGGCCACCCTTCAGAAAGAAAAGAGAACCTGGCCAGGTTTCCTGTGCAGCTTTGTCTACAAGGAAGAAGCAGAAAAAGCACTTACAGGAGCTTCTTCTCCCATTTCCATCCTGCTGAAGGCTTGAGGCTTTTAGGAACCTCTTTCACTTGTGTAAGAGCAAGTGGGCAGGAAACCGGAGCTCCCTGGGTTTTGTTTTTGCCTTTCCTGGTGCTGACCAAATGACAACACCGGACAAAAGGTCTCCACCCTGTCCGAGCACATCCCCCTCGACATCTACATGCATGCTATCACCCAGAGCTGGGCACCCTCTGCCGTGGGTGCCACGGGGACCCAGCACCCCTTCCCCAGGAATGCAACCTGCAGGAGTCAGGCTCCAGGCTGACTGGAATGCAGGAAAACATCAGCACAGCGTGAAGATTGCTGGATCCTATTCACCCCAGCACGCACAGGCTGAGCAGAAACACCCACGGAATAGTTTGAATTAGGTTTTTCTGGGATGTGTCAGACAAGAACACAGAGCAGCCTCTTGCTTAAAAATAAAGTTTCTTTTGCCCTTCTTCTCTCTGTTTTTCCATGCATGCTTTCTCTGTCCACTTTGATCCTTCCCTTTTCTCCTCACAAACAAGAACTATCCCTAATTCCTTTTTCCCTGTTGATTCTGGGTTTGCTGCATCCCAATCCCAGATCAGGCATCAAGGTCTCTCTTATTGTTTGTTTTCTAAAAGCTTTAATTAGTGGAAACATCTGGCATTGCCTGACAGTTGGGGATTCAGGTGATGCCCACCCTTCCCAGCTCCCCCAGGCAGGATTGGAACTACTGGTCTCCACATTAAGATGCTCCCAGGGCTGAGATCCTGTTGTAGAAATCTGCATGTTTTCCAGGAAATCTGAATAATTCACGTGCTGTTTGGATGCTGCAGGATCCTAATCCCCTGCAAGAGCAGAAATGGCCTCTGTCAGAGGCACGATGAAGGGGTTTATTGGAGAAGTTTTAGAATATCACTCTTGGTGAGTGGTCATCTTCCTGCTTGTTCCCTCATCTCAGCACCAAACAGGGCCATGGGAACACCCTGACTGTGCCAAGGCTTTCCCTGTGCCATCCCTGGAAGTGTCCATACACCCCAAACCACCCTGGTAAAAAGGAGGATGGAGCAGCAGTGATGGCCACAGCTCTGCATCCAACCTGCCCCTTTTTAAGTGGACTCACAGAGAGAAATACATTATTTTTATCCATTTTCATGTTTGCCACCAACAGCTGCTGCTGCATTTGTCATATAATAAATAAATATATTTATATAGTAAATATATATGTGCAACACACACATTAGCAGAGAGCAAGAACTACTCACAGAGTGGAGACACAGGACACACATGGAGATGCTACAGGTGACAGAGGTTTCATTAGCCCAGCAATGAAAATGAAATAAATTTTTGTTTTTAATTGAGTTTCTGCCCTGAAGCACGGAGTTAAATGTGCCTCTGAGAGTCACTGGAGAAAGCGGCCTTCGCTGTAATTTATTACAAGATTTTAACTCAATTTGGGGGCTGATAATTGCATAGATTTTTCTGTTTCCTTTGACTGCAGAGCCCTAATGGCTTTGGCAATTAAAGTAACCACATTAGGGGTAATGGGAAGCACATTTAGAGAGCCACAGCTGTAACAAATGGTTGTCTGAGCCACTTTTCTTTCAGGCTGCCCAAAATGCTGCATGTGGGCAGAGGGGTGACCCTGCAGGAGCAGCAGCTCTGCCTCCCCTGCTCGGGGATGGGGAGGCACAAACACCACGCTGCAAACCTGGCCTGATGGAGAAAAGGGCTTTGCTGTTTGGCTCTTATGAGCTGCACTCAGGTTTAGGGGAGGATTTTAGGCATCTTCAGGATCCCAGTGGATTTTTCCTCCTGCTCCAGACTACGGTTTGAGTCAGGAGCAGTTTCTGGATTAACTCTAGGCTTCAAAATCCACTGCCTGGCACACAGTGGGGGTGAAGCAAGTTCTGCTTGAAAGATGAAATTTGGGAAAACAGAGTCAATGAGACAATCAGAAGGAGGGAAAGCCAGAGAAGCTGTGGCTGCGCCATCCCTGGAAGTGTCCAAGGGGCTGGACGGGGCTTGGAACAACCTGGGCTGGTGGAAGGTGTCCCTGTCCATGGCAGGGGGTTGGAACAAGATGATCTTAAAGGTCCCTTCTAACTGAAAATATAACCTAAGACTCTGTGAAAATTGGGATCTGACTTTGCCCTTTGCTGAAGAGCTCCTGCCTGGTGTCACAGAATGGTCTGGGTTGGAAGGGACCTTAAAGACCATCCAGTGCCACCCCCTGCCATGGGCAGGGACACCTTCCACCAGCCCAGGGTGCTCCAGCCTGGCCTTGGACACTCCCAGGGATCCAGGGGCAGCCACAGCTTCTCTGGGCAACCTGTGCCAAGGCCTGCCCACCCTCCCAGCCAGGAATTCCTTCCCAATACCTCATCCACCCCTGCCCCCTGGCAGTGGGAAGCCATTCCCCGTGTCCTGTCCCTCATAAGCAGTGCCCCTCCACCCGACTGCATCGCCGGGCCACACGGAGAGTCCCTCCCGTGGGAAGCCGGCAGGCCGCGCTCACGGGCTGACCCCCACCCTGCACACCAGGGCCCAGCGCCGTTCCGCGGTGGCACGGGTGTCCCGTCCCCTCAGTGTCCCGTCCCCTCAGTGTCCCCTCACAGTGTCCCATCCCCTCCTGTCCCCCCTCAGTGTCCCCACCG
>VWZF01003861.1:301441-339464 GCA_013396755.1 Sclerurus mexicanus
TAGGGGATACATGGTAATACAGGGTAACTGGGGCTGGAGTGGGGCAGGATCTGGGGCTGGAGTGGGGCAGAATCTGGGGCTGGAGTGAGACAGGATCCCCGTGTGGGGAGCTGGGGCTGGAGTGAGGATCGGTCCCCATATGGGCTGTGGGGACGTGGGGCTGGAGAAGGGGAAGGCAGCCTGGTGGTGCCCAGGGCCACCCCCTTGCTGTAAGGGATGCTGGGACCTGCCACCCTCCCACCCGTGTGCCTCTCCCCGGGGGTGACACCTGTCACACAGGTGCCCTGACCTCCCCGGTGGGTGTTGGCAAGGTCAGGACAAGCCGGGGTGTGTGTTTCACAGTTTCCTCTGCCCTGGGCCCACCTGGGTGCGAGCAGAAGGTTGTGGAAACCTCGCGGGGTAATGACTTTATTCACTTTCAATATTGTTTTGTTGTGTAAATCGCACCTCTGGCTGTCTCCCCCTCTCCCGAGTGACAGGATGCTCTTGTTTCCTTCTCCGAATGAGTCAGGCTAAAATTATAACTCACGTTTAGCAAATAAGGGTGGTTGTAGCAGGCACAGAGAGATCAAATCCTTTGGCCTGGCAGAGGAAATGGTTTGAGTGTTTAGTTTAAGAACCAGTCGAGCTGCTGACATGGGTGTGCAGGAAATGCTGTGTAACCAGGGAGCGCAGCCACCTTTGAAATGGCTCTTTTGCCTATGGTTACTGGCCCCTGATTGAATGGAATTCCTGTTGGTTTATTCTGAGAGCTTGGAGTCCTTCCATGTGTCCCTGAGCTGTGTTTTGCTGTGGAGTGTGTTGGTGGCAAAACTGGAACAATAACAGTGGAGACTTTTCTCGCAGAGGCCTCTGTGGTGTCGCTGGGCAGAAAGTGTCATTCATTGAATGATGTTTTTGCTGAGCACTGAGGAAGGAACGGGCCTTGGTGTAATCTGTGTAATTCCCAGCATGAGAAGCTGGGAAGCTTTGGAGGGTGGTCTCACTGGTTTGGTGATGATGGTTCTGTGAGTGGAGCAATTCTCAGGGCTGTTGCTGCTTTTTATTGTCCTGGGGGGCAGGTTAGAAATCACCTGTGCATGATTTCTCCTCCTGGAGGGCTTCCAGACTTACTCCAGCTGCTCAACCGTGGCTGTTTTACATCTCTGTGCTCTCCACCAGGAATCTGGAATTAGGTCAAGGTGGGACAGGCCGTAGTGACTGAGGAGCTGCTGGGCAGGGCTGACCTTGTGCAGCGGCTGCCGCTTCCCACTGGGAGTGCTGTGGTTGCTGTTCTTGGCAGGGAGCGAGAGGGGAGACGTGAACTTGGCTGAGGTCAGGGTTGCCATAAAGGAACAGCCTGCCAAAGCCAAGTGGTGTGGCATGGAATTCCTAAAAGGAAAGGTGGGCAGTGGCCAAAGCTTTCTGTGGCTTCTCGCTGCCTGTGAGCACAGGGGGCCACAGGGATCTGTAATGGTGTGAAAACGGGGGGCAGAAATTTGTTCTGTCCTGTTCTTACCTCTCCTGCTAAGTAACAATCCTGTTTCCCAAAGCTTGGCTTGAATTCAAGCATCTGTCCATAGCTCCTGTGCTTGTATCTCACTGCCTGGATATTTGTGACTGGGGGAATACGCAAGGGATTTTCTTTCTTTAAAAATTCTCTTAATTTGGGGTTTCTGAAACCTGAAGAGAGGCTCTTTGTCTTCACAGCCACCATGTCACCCAGCCAGGAATCCGTTTACCCTGAGTATGAGACTGACACCAGCCAGACCTCGAAGCTGATAAGAAAATTTAAGGAGACACCATTTGTGCCCATCGGTGAGTTTAATGCAGAAATGTGTTTGCACAGACCTTTGTCTTTACAGGCAATCAATGTGGTGTAAACACCATCACTGTTCACCTTCCTCCTGTGAACAGGAAATGGTTTGGAAATTACTTCCCTATATAGGCTTTTCGGATAGTGACAGCAGTAATCCTTCTGAAAGAGGGAAATTAATGAGGTCTGTTACCTTAAACAGAAAACTCAGAGCCTACAAGTACGATAAAAAGCCCTGAAAGATTGTTTAGGTGAGCTTGGAAAACGTGTTTAAGTGATGCTGCCAGCTGGTAAGGAATGTGTTGTGCAGCCATTTCGGAGCACAGTTCCTCGGAATTGTGTGATCACTACAAAGTGACTTTAAAGCTAACAGAATATAAACTAGAAGGATTTAAATTACAGCCTGTCTGCTGAACATTTCACCCCTCTGCTGCCATCCCTTAGTTTAAAATGGATACTCTTAGTAGTTTTTATGTTATTCCAGCTTCACGAGCTTGTAAAGGTCTCAGCCCCTCTGCTGAGACCCCCAAAAGCTTCTGAGGAGAGCAGGGATCAGTCGTGTTCATTCTGAAGGCTTTCCTGTGACCAGAGACATGTTTTGATTTCCAGCCTCCTTAAATGAAGAGCAGTTGGGTCACTTGGGGTGAACTGTTCCAAGCGTTTGTCAGCAGATATCCGTCACCGGTTCCCGTGGTCACAGGACTTTGTCTCCACCTTGCTCAGGCGTACTGTGAACTCCATGAGTTCAGGTTCTCTGAAACAGATTGGCATAACTCACCTTTGACCTGTGCCAGAGCTGGGTTGAAGGCCCTAAAACTCTTAATTGGTGTTTAATGACAGTGCCACGTGATTTAAAGGCATATTAATTCCCAATGGAATTACAGTGGAGTATTACAGTGGTAATACTCCAGGCTCAGGGAGACAAAACTGCTCGTGCTCTCATCACTAAAATATACACAGCACTTAAAACTTGGCAGCCACCTTTGAACTGTGTAAATAATCGTCCTAAAAATGGAATAAAATGGATGGAATTGGAAAAGTTTGTGCATTGCTGCTCTGTTTGCTCTGAGAACATCGGCGTGGGGTGATTGGAGCTGGCAAAGCCAGGGCTCTTTGCTCCACTGAAGGACTGTCAGTGAGCTCTGTCCCTGGGAAAGGGACCTTGCTGAGCCTCCCTCCTCACAGCTTGGGGACAGCAACATGTGACTTGTCCTGTCCCGGTGGCACCTGGCCAAATGTGACAATGCCCAAAATAGCGTTGGGTATGTCAGGGAGCATCCACGGCTGAGGGTCTGGCAGCAGCTCAGTGGGATTGTTGGGCGCAAGGAGCCCTGGTTCTGTCTGAGAAGCATCCAAGGAGTTCTGACCCCTTGACCTGCTGCTTTGATGTTTTAATACTGGTGGAAATCTCTTGCTCTTCCCTGCACTGAATGAGGTGGCACTCAATAAAAACAGGAGGTGGGCCAGGATTTGCCAATACACAAAACCAGAGCCAAAGGTGCTTGTTTTATGATGAGAGAGAATGGCCTCAAGTTGTGCCAGGGGAGGTTTACACTGGATATTTGGAAAAATTTCTTCACAAAAAGGGTTGTCAAGGGCTGACACAGGCTGCCCAGGGCAGTGGTGGAGGGATTTAAAAGCTATGTAAATGTGGCACTTGGAGACATGGTTTAGTGGTGGCCTGGGCAGTGCTGGAGTAATGGTTGGACTCAATGACCTTAAAAGGGTCTTTTCCAACCTAAGGGACTCTGTGATTCCTGGGATATTTTGTTTAGGTGGGTCACCTCACTGCTCTGGATGCCCCCCCTCAGCAGGACGCTCTCCTTGCCTTGCAGGAATGGCTGGCTTTGCTGCCGTGGTTGGCTACGGGCTGTACAGGCTGAAGCACAGGGGGAACATGAAAATGTCACTTCACCTGATTCACATGCGTGTGGCAGCCCAGGGCTTCGTCGTGGGAGCCATTACGTGTGGTGCGTATGGAAGGGCAGCTGTCCTTGGGAATGGCAAACCTCTGGGATAATTGTGTGTGTGTGTGACATATCCTCAGGGTGGAAGCAGCCAGAACATTCATTTCAGGATGTTGGTGCTTGTTACTGGAGTTTGTTCAGCCTTTCTGGAGTGATCTGATGTATTAAGTACAAGTATTTAATTTGAGAGTAGCAGTTTTGACAGAGTCTGGACGTGGGATGTGAGGTGGTGCAGATGTGGAAACTGGAGGCAAAGAAAACATGTACCCGACATTAATATTTTCCCTTGAAAATATGTTGCTGTTTCTGAATTTAATGCACTGGAAAATCTACAACTTGTGTAGACTATTGTGTTACATATTTATATGTATTTTTTTTTCAGGACTGGAATTGTGTCTCTGCATGTACAGGGACATTGTGGCCTTGATTTGTACATCCCAGGTCTCATCTAAGTATTGCAGCTGTGTATTTGTGTATACTGTATATCCCACGGGACACTGTTTCTCCATACTGCATTCCCAGGAGATACAACAGGAAAGCTTGACTTTGGCTGCAAAGCAGGCTAGAGTTGGATTGCGGTCTGCATTTTGATACACAGTGTCTTTTCAGAGCCAGTTTCTCTGTACCTGAAGAGTTTTGTGGGGTTCATCGCTGCTATTAAAAAAATACAGCAGAAGAGGAAGGGAAACATTATTTCTCCTGCTGAAATACCTCTTTCTGTTCAGATTTTTAACCCTGTTATTTCCTATTTCACCCAGGTCTCTAATTGTGCTTTTGTTTCTCTCTTGCAGGTGTGCTGTACTCGATGTTTCGGGAATATGTGATGAAGCCCAAGGAATAATGGAGAGTTGTGTGAGATCTCTGTCCTGGTGGTGGCCTGTGCACTGCAGCTCCAGACCTCCTATCAAAGGTTTCTTGAGGAAAAAAACAACAATACATGGCATTAGAGAATTGTTCTATTTGTGTATGGTACACTGTGCTAAAGCTGGAAGATTAAATGATTGTGCACTGGGGGCGTGGGTATTGGGGTCTGGTTCTCTCTGATTGACACCACCACATCCCAGTTCTTAGGGGATATAGTGGGGTAAAATCCCTTTATCTTACCCTTCAACTCAGTCCTAAAATTGGTGACTTCTTTGGCTGTTTGTTGCCCAAAACCACAAAGGCTGAACTGGCTTCTGTCAGAGAGTATCATTTTCTATCCTCTGCCTCCAACTTTGTAATTTAGAAGCTTCCAGTGGCACTAAATGAGTTCCAAAATATTATAGAGATATATAAACATCTATTTTTTTTATTTAAGACATAAGTACTTGGTATGTCGCAGCTATTTAAATGTTATATTTATTCATTGTTAATGAAGACACGGGCTCCCTATTTTTGCTGTACCAGACCCTGAGATTACTATATTTTGTAACTTTATTTACAGTGTTCTTCTGAATAACATCTAAATGTAACATTTAAAATACATATTGTGAAAGCTAAGCCTTGATGTCCTAATGCTTTTAAAGTGTTTGACCCAGCTCTTGATTTCTGCAGTATTGTTCCCCATAGAAAATTTTAAAGCATTTAAATCCGAAAACCCCTTTGAGGTGTTAAAACCCTCCTCTGCAACTTGTTTTACACTGAAACGCCTCCAACAGCAGTCACAGAAATAAAAGCCAGTTTGTAAAAAAAACATTTTCTCCTGTTAGCTTGCATTCCGTGGTGGCAGTATCAGATGTTAGAGGTGAAAAACAGCACAAAGTACTTACTGCACCAGCCTGTGACATGTTGTACAGAGCAGCGGGAGGTTAAATACGAATAAAAGTGAGCGCTGGAGAAAACAAGTGCTTGCCTGTGGATTTGGGGGGTGGACATTGATCCCACTGGAGAGAAATGGCGTGAGCTGCTCTACCTCTATAAAAATCACCCGGGGTTTTTATAAATGGAAAGAGCATTCCCAGCCTGCGCTGTCCCCGATTCCCGGCCGGCTCCTTCCCCTTGCCCTTGACTGCTCCCTCACGGATGGCGGTGGGAGGGCCCCCGGCTCCCTCCTGACGCCTTTTCCTGTTCCTCCCCGCCGCGGGCCGGGAGAAGGAGCCAGCTCCCTTTTCCCGTCACCCGCGGGGCTGGGATCGGTGGGGGAATTGCGGGGATTTCGGGAATTTCGGGAATTGCGGGCTGGGAGCGGGGCGGGGCGGGGCCATCATGGCGGCCGCGCTGAGGGGAGGGGCGCGCGCCGCCGTTGCCATGGGAACCGCGTCGGGCCCGCGCCTGGCACCGGCACAGGCCGCGGGATCCGGAGCCGAATTCCCGGTCCTGGAGCCGAATTTCCCGGTCTTGGAGCCGCATCCCCAGTCCCGGCGCTGCCCGGGGACCCTCGGGCCCGGGAAAGGCGGTCCGGGTAGGCTGGAGGGGCGTGTGGGAAGAGCGGGCAGCTGTGGGGGTGGGGGGAGCAGCGCGGCCCTACCAGGTCACAGGGCGAGGCAGGACGGGGGCAATTGCAATTATAGGATAACAGTTGCGATTTATAAACTAAAAACACGAGAATGCCGCCTCCAGGCGAGGGAGAGCTTTAGGCAGAGCTGCTCAGGGAGGGCGTGGGGTCTCCACGTCTGGAAGACATCCCAAAGCCCACCTGGGCATGTCCCTGTGTCACCTGCTCCAGGTGACACTGCCCTGGGTGATCTCCTGATGTCCCTTCCAACCCCAGCTGTTTGGGATTGTGTGGGGAGAGGGAAACCTGCTCCCCACAC
The DNA here is from genome assembly GCA_013396755.1 of Sclerurus mexicanus. Classification (NCBI taxonomy): domain Eukaryota; kingdom Metazoa; phylum Chordata; class Aves; order Passeriformes; family Furnariidae; genus Sclerurus; species Sclerurus mexicanus. The sequence continues at coordinate 307,939 of VWZF01003861.1, forward strand.
AGCAGATCCCACTGTGCCAGGCTTGGAGTCCTTATCCAGGTAGGAAGGGTAAAAGTTGCCCCCACACCATGAGGACAAGAGGAGACTGCCTCAAGTCACACCAAGGGAGGTTTAGACTGGCCATTGGGGAATATTTTTTTGACAAAAGGGTTCTGAGGCATTGGAAGAGGCTGCCCAGGGAAGCGGTGGGATCACCGTCCCTGGAATTGTTCAGAAAACACGTGGAAGTGGCCCTTGGGGACAGGGTTTGGTGGCGGTGCTGGATTGATGGGTCTCGGGTGGTCTTACATCTACAACCACCACTGTAGTGTTGTAGCTGCCCCTTGAGTACTCTGCACAGTTCTGGCCTGCAGATTAATTAATTAATTAATAACAGAGTGCAAGGAGTAAGGAAATTTCTGAGACAAATCATAAAGATGATTTAAGGTCTAAAATAGCTACTAAGAATTCTAGGGTATTTTCAGAACAGAGACAACTACTGGTTGAAGATGTTCTTCCTTATCTTTCCTATCTATAAGGTCAGTTGCTAGATCTATCAAATTTAGTGGGGTCTAATCTAATTATAAAGTTAGTTCCAAACCAAAAGGTTAGTGAAGCCAGAAAGGCTGTCTAAATTTCATATGCAGTGTCCTTAAGTAAATGGACTCCTTATCTCTCCAGGCTTCTTCCAAGTCACAGAACCAACCTTAATGATTCTATAATTCTTTGATCCCCCATACCCAGGGCCCCGTGGGCTGTGCAGAGGCACCGGGCTCTGCCCTTTGCATTTGTCAATCCTTAATGCACCATCTCTAGTGGGTCTCAGCCCAGAAGATACACACAGGCACGTGGTGCATTTTGGCACTTAATCAGTGCATTAATTACTCAGAGCAGGGTGTGCCTTTGGAAGTATTTACAGATTGGTTTTCCCAGAGCAAAGGTGCACTGGGGTTTTTTGCTGACAGTAAGAGTCAGACAGAAGGAGAAGGGGCTGGAATGCATCAGAAAGCTGATTGTGTTTAGTCGTCCTAAGGAAAGCTTTGGGTAGCAATATCACTTTAATGTCATCACTCAGTGCTGGGAAATTTGAGGGAAAGGTGTAAAGTACAGTCTTGGTGTCTAGTACCCAAAAGGAGCATTAGAATAAACACAGATCTTTCTTCCTCTGCCAGTCCCACATTAACCCAAAAATGGGGGGATTTGCACCTTTCCTGAACACGGGAAGTCCTTTAGTCAAGGAAGGCTGGATGATTCCAAACAGCCCATGTTCCTTTTAGCCACATTAGTTTGGCTTTGACCCCAACCTGCTCTTCTGTAAAAATATTTATTTAAGCAGACCTGTTTAAAAACATTCTAAAACATTGCATTTTGAATTCTGGAGTGGAAAAGTCCTGACTTTAAAAGCCATTTATGGAGAGAGGCACTCGAAGCAAGGCCGTGGGGCTGGAGAGGAGGAGGGGGTGGGAGACCATGCAGAGGTCAGTGGGGAGAAGCTGCAAAGCAGCTGCCAGAAGAGGATGTTTTCCAAAGCAAGGCTGATCTCTGCTCTCTGTCACTTTTTATTTTGTTATGCCTTTAGTAAACAATGGAGTCAGACATAAAAGCGAACGAAGATTTTAAAAGCCAGTTTAAGGCTTATCAGAAGCAACAGCAGGGGCGGCTGCAAAATGTGATGGAGAGGAAGAAGGAAAAGCAGAACAGTCAGAAGGATAATGGCAACACAAGGGAGACTTTAAGATCCCCAGATGATCTAAACCTGCTTGAAATAGGACAACCTGTAAATGAAGATGACAGCAAAAGGTAAAGGTGTAGCAGCAGCATTTCTTCAGGAAGTCACAGGAGAATATTTAGCTTATGATCTTACAAAAGCCAATATTATTAGGTTGACAAGGCACTTTCTGCCTTCACATACTGGGCTTTCATTATCCCAAGAAGACTTTCCCTGTCCCTACCATGTTTACCCTCAGGTGATGTGCTCTTTATTATGAGTGTTTCACAAATGAAGAGTGCAAGGACACAGGGGTTGAGGGTGACATGTGAGGGGCAGCCAGGTTCTGTCTGATAAAATCCAGTCATTTGGGACCCCTGGCATCCTCTGCACTGTTGGTTACTTCCTGCCTAACCTTAAGCAAACAGGTTCCCTACATGAATCATTTCCAAAGCTGAATACAGGCAAAGCAAGCCAAAGGCCTGCAGTGCAGAAAAGTGTTCCCTGGGTTATCTTTGCAATATATCCTGATTTGTGGATTACAAGATTCCCAGGACATTGGGCATTCTGGTGTGGATCTCCCTCAAGCTTGTTTTTTTTCTGAGTACATTGAAACCTCAGCTCAGATCATTTCTCTTCCAGGCTACAGTCAGCCTTTACTTCTGTCCCCTTCACTGACTAGAACAGGTCTGAAGTTGGACACATCCCAAAGATGTCCATAGTGTTGGCTGTTCAGGGATTTGCTCTGTGTTAGTGGTAAAGCCAGCTGAAGAAATTCCTGCTTCTGCTCCATGCTGATCCAGCTGTTTGTCAGAAACTGGATTCATTTTCTGGGACAAGGGTAGCTTTATACCAAGTAATTTCAATTATTTCATTTACAGCTTTAGCCCCCCGACCATTTTATTGGCACCACAATGGGGTGATGGACAGTGACACAGGGGCAGGAAAGAAAAGCTGGAAGCTCTGCCAAAACCAGCAGGTCACAAGTGGAAAACCACAGTTAGGAATATACCTGTGAGAGAGTTTCCCCTCCCAGAATCCAGCTTAGGGAAGGGCACTTCTCCCAAGATTTATCGAGCCACTAACTAAGGTTTTTTAGTCCCTAAATGCTGATCTTCCCTCTGTTACAGTTACCCTGCTCAGCTGGTTTCTGAGGAGTTGCTTCCTTGAACAACCAAGTGCTGGGAAGATGGAGGGAACCCAGGAGTGAACCCTGAACCTTTCAGGTGCTTCTGGCAATGTGGGGTTCATGCTGCAAAGGAAATCTTGAGTGGAAACAGGGAGCTGAGCTTCTAGAAATCAATATTCTCACCATTGCATCATTGTCTTCTTCACACGTGGGTCCCTCACCAGGGCTGTCTGATTTGCCAAGTTATGCTTCTATTCTGACCTCTACCAGCTGTCCTCTTCCCTTCAGCATTTCATTCTGATAATCTATAGAAGACTATGATGAAGATCCGATTTTTAAAAGATTTTTGGGAGATTGATTCCCACAATCCAGGTGTTTGTCTGGTGGAGGAAAGGGGTTGAGGTGCTCCCAAAGCACACCCTGTGCAATGTGCATACTCTGAGGTGCAGAGTACAGGGGAGTCCCTGCAGTTCTCTGCTATTTACAGTTGAGTGGTTTAGGCCTGAGTAATCCCAGAGTTATCATTTACCTCCGTGTCAGTGGCACTGACTGCTAAAGGTCCCCATTTAACACAGCAGATTTATCTATATTGTCCTTTGCTTATGTATGTCTGCATTTCGCAGAAGAGTGGTTATGAGTGTATCGAATCCAGCCAGGACTTGCTTCTGGAAGGGATTCACCAGGATGTACTTTGCAGTATTCCCATGAGAACACGTTAGAAACTTCTTCCAGAGGAGCAGGACTCCACATGGGCTGCAGTGGCAGTGATTCCAGCATGTCAGAGTTGCTAATATCCGCCCTTGGGAACCATTCCCCTCCTTTTCTCTGAGCCTTGGGAGTTCATTTTTGCTCCCTCCCATCCTACTCCCAGATCTTGTTTAGGGGAGTGTTTAGCAGACATTTCTTCCTTTCTGATTTGTTCTCTCTGTAACTTTATCCTCCCTGCTCTGTTTGGTGCATTGAAGTGTATTTAAGTGATTCTCCCCCTCACATGGAGAATCTGTAACAAGAGTTGGGAAAGACAATTTAACAAAAGTTGAATTCCTTATTCAGGGAATTTTTTTTTTATTTTTTTTTTTTGCCTGAGCAGGGCACACCAGTTGGGCAATCACCTGAATTCCAGGCAGAGGCCCTGCTCACAAGCTTCACCTGGCTCTGTTTGCTTGAACTAAGTGTAAAGGGTCACCTTTGGCAGCCTGTTTTTTAGGCTGATTTTCTGTAGCTGAGGCACTTGGGTGGGACTTGCTACTGCCCCTGTAACATGTGGGGTCGCTCTGGGGTGGAGTGGGAAGTTTCTCAGAGGACACTCCAGCTCGGTGCAGTTGGGAGTTCTGTGTTTTCTCAAGATTTGGAAGCCAGCTCTGAGGAAGACATCAGTGCTCAGGTGTGTTAAGAGCTCAGAACTTTCCTTTCATGTTAATCCCCTAACTGTTAAAAATCTCTTTGTCCCTGTGTCTCCAATTGGATCTCAGTTTTGTTGCTCACTTCTGTGAGTGGTACATGTGGGAATAACTTAGTTCTGCCATTTCTCTGCTCACATTGCTGCCTGCCTTTCTTCTCCTTTGTAAACAGCCTTTGATCTCCCTTTGATTTGCAGCTTTGAAACAGAAGTGCGTTTCTTAATTACGGATTGTGAATCCTCTCCTGAACTGACTGTGCTGTTTATGGCACTGCTTTAAGGGGTCATTTAGTCCAACAAGTGAATATGGAGGGTGCATTTGAAAGCTCTCAGGTTTAGTGGGTGCAAAAGCTTGCTAAAGCTTTGGAATGGAAAAAATTGAGGTGATTATTGAGATATCTGACTTGTCTAGCTCTGTATTCAGGTACAGACTGTAACAACTGGGCTTTATCCAAATCACATCTCCAAAATGTAGAGGTGCAGGGTTGCACTGCAAATAATAAATAGGGGTCAATTCATGCAGCTGATTTAATGCCTTGTGATATCTGAGATGCTGCAGAGTACCAGGAACTTCCACATGGGAATCACATTGGGCACAGGAGACCTGCACCCTCCAGCAGCAGCTGAATTCCCACAATGGAATTGAGCCCCTAGATTTTATATTTGGAGGACCCATCACGTAAGGACAGCAAAGAGATTAACGTTGTTAATTCTCTGTATGTCTTAGAGAGATGAAACCTTGGAATGTTACTAAATGTACTGGAGAATAGGAGAAGAAAGGCTATTTCTTTCTATTCAGAAGGCTTTTTTGGTAGTCTCTGTTTCTAAATGGATTCCAAAAAGCACCATTAAGAATACCAATTGATGCCAATCCATGCTGGTGGGGTTCCAGGAGAATCAGATGAGAACACAGGAAATTGCTCTTTTATGAATTGCTCGAAAACATTCATTTTTAAAGAAAGAAGCCCAGGAGCAGCTTTTGTAGTTGATGCTCTGTTGGATTCTGTTGGCTTTGTTAAGTACAGAAAATAAAGCCTGAATGTCCCACATGCTGAATGCTGAGCTGCCTGCTTTGCTCTGAAGAGCCAGGTAAGTGAGACTGGGTGAGATGACACTATTTGGTAACCTCAAGAGCACTGGAAATATACCTGTTCTGTGATGTTTTGCCCCGGGCTACACAAGAAAGTGTAGAATTTTTAAAGAAGTTAACTGAATAGATCAGATCATCAGCTTGTGTTCTTACCCAAGTTTTAGGATATTCTGCTTAATTCATGAAACTCGTTCCTTGTAAGCTCAGCTCATCTGTCATTTCATTGCTTTTTTTCTGGAATTATTTGAAGTACCTCACAGGGAGATTTGCCATTATGGCTTATTTTTTCCCAGGTTTCTTGAGGCTGAGAATGAGCAGCTGCAGGATCAGCTTCGAGAGGTCCGAGATGAGAACTGCAGATTGTACAAACTGGTGACAGAGAAAGATTTTGAAATAAAGCAACTGCAGAAAAAAGTGCAAGAGGACAGGTTGGCTTTGGCGGGTAAACACAGTAACTTTGTATTCTCCCCACGAGTTTGCTTGGTGCTGATGGCAGCAAAATGGCCCTTAAAAGAACTGTAGTGCTCTTTTAGGGTACACAGTGATCTCTGGTCCCCACAGATCTGCAAACTTGTTACTGGCACCAAAAAAAAAGATGTTTCATAGAAATCCTGTTTTGGAAAGCTTTCTGTGTGTGTGTCAAAGAGGTCTGTTGCAGCTTTCTCTGCTCTGCAGAGTTAAATTCCTTATTCAGGCTCCTTTTTTCCTTTGCCTGAGCAGGGCACATTGCAGGATGCAAAATCCAGTTTCTAAAGTGGCTTGGGTATCCCTGGAACACTGAACTGTGCAGGCTGCACCTCCTCCACTGGGTGCCAGTGTTGGTCAGGACAGCAGTGATGACCAGGCTGCTAGAGAAAAGGGAAACCAGCAATAACCAGAGCGACAGAACATGAAATTACAGCTTAATTCTTCAAAACCACCAGTAGTTTGTCTGTAGGAGAGACGATGAGCTATTAGTGGTCAGGACCAGGAGCCAGATGTGCTGCTGCAGCTTCTCTGGCTGACTGATGTCAACCCTTGCCTTTGTCTTCCCTATTTGCACTGTGGCAAGAGGCTCCCCCACGCTGCTTGGCAATTAAAAGCGTTAATTAAGTGTGTGCAATGCATTTGAAGACCATCACATGGAAGCACCAGCCCGGCTTTGGTAAATGTAGTACTTACTGTGATCCTGAGCAGCCCTTATTTATGATGAAAACTAAGATAAAAGCAGCTCCTATGTGAGAGGGCAAACACAAATCACAGGAAGGTGTAAGATCAGTGGAAATGCTTTTAAGAATAAATTGCTTTAAAATGCTTTTTTAAATGCTTTTAAAATAAATGCTTTTAAAAGCAATGAATTTATGCTCTCTGCGAGGTTTGAAGTAGTGATATTCTGTTCTCAGCAATAGTCTGTGTAGCATTTAATGTCTCTGAGGGTTATTATGTGGGACTTAGCATTCACTGAAGAGTGATCTCTCTTCCTTCATCTCACCCCAGTTCTTGAGCATGATCCTCACAGATGTCAGCAGAAAAGTCCTTATTTCAGAGAACTGAAGGAGGATGAAGGAGTTAAAAGGCATGGCAGCAGCCAAATTCTGTCTTCATCCACCCCAGCAAGGATTTGTCCTTGCAGGCTCATACTCATTGCTGAGCTGGAGCTTTCTGTGTATATTGTGCACAATTATGTTGGTTCTGCACTCTTGCAAGAGCTTTCCTTCACCTGGGTAGTGTTAACAAAAGCCAAGTGACACAACAGCCGCTCCTGGGCTTTGCTTTGTTGGTGACACTGATCCAGCCCTTTGATGAGGGACCAAATGACACGTGTGTTTAAAAGAGCAATTAAAGGAGTAACACAGTCAGGCTCCAGGGATAATCACAGGGACATATAAATAGGCACAATGACATTTCCTGGACCTTACCCAGGACTCAGCTGTAATGTTGTGCCTGACCTTTGGGGACAGATGTCTAGAAATGTTCACACCTCCGTTTCAGCAGCTCCTCCAGTAGCAAAACCCAGGTGAAGGAGAGTGTTGTCTTCTTCTGTGATATTCCAGAAAATCCTGTTTATAACTGCCTTTCCTTGCAGTGAGCAGAGAACACCTCTACCCCTTCTAGGTGGTGGTGTTGCTGCAACCACTGCTGTTGCTGTTGCTAAAGTGTGAAATGTGGCTTTGCTGGGCCTGCTGTGGTGCTGAATCAAAGGCCCAGCAATCCAGCTGGAATCACTGACATCTCTTCCCTCACTTGCTCATTTAAGTGCCTGGCACAGCTCTGAGAGGAATGGATTGGACAATAAAAGTCCATTGTGCGCTGGGCAGAGAACAAAAGCATCATCTATTCTGAATCTTGCCTGTAAGACACGACCTCTGCTTTTGTGTGTCCTTTTTTCAGGGACTTCTGATCTAGCTGGAGATGTTGCAGCAACTAAAATAGTTGAATTGGCCAAAAAGAATCGTGAGATAACTGCTGAGACCGAGAGCGAAAGAGCCAAAGTGAAGCAACTGAATCACAGAGTCAAGGAGCTGGAGAGAGAAGTGAGGCATTTTCCGTGGTCTCTTTTTGCACCCTAAAACATAGAAATCCAGTCTTGGGGATGGAAAATGGGTTTGATTCATGTTCCCATGTGGAATTTGCTCTTACATCCAAGGTTACTTTGAGTTCTGGCCATTTCTGTCTGTGATAGGGGAGAGGGGATGTGCCCTCAGCTGAAGGAGGAGCTAAGAAAGGAGATCCCTTAATTTTAATGACTCAAAGATTTATTTAACAGCAATTAGAAGTGTGCACTTGTATTTGAAGCACAGAAGCTTTTCTGATTTATTTTTTTTTGTGTGTGTGTGAGAAGCAAATTTCATCCCATTATGCCTTAGATTCCCACCTCATTTATGCCAGTCAGGAATTAGTACTCTATTCTTCTAAGCTTCCTTTATCCACGTAAATAAAGCTGCTTTCTGGCACAAGTGCTTACAGAACTGAGGCATCAACAGACTGTATCATGTAAGGCAGCAAATCTTCACTCAGGCAGATTGATTTTTCTGGTTTACTATGACTTTTTTTATTTGTGCTAACCTTTCACAGGAATCATTTTACTCAGGTGACTCCTGAAAGGAAAATTAGATGCCCTGATGCCAATGTTTGCTTTGTCCTTTGGCTACTACTCCTCTTCCTTACACAATATTAGTGAAGTTTTTGATAATTTGTAATGGTTTTTTCTGAACTTTGCTTTCTTAGGAGACATCAGTTAAATGGATCAGTAATGTTTATCATGCTGACAGATGCGTTTTGACTCCATCTTTCACAGTCACTTATTATCATAAGTCATTCATCCGTCTGAATTTTACCCCTGTTACCTGAAAGATCAAGAAGTCATAGATGAAATTAAATTTTGGAGAACTCCTGCATAAATCCAGAGTGCTCTGGTTGGAGGGGTCTTGTCAAACAGTTGGCAGGTTGGCAGGAAAGCATCAGGTGTAGTTTGGGACCTAAAAAATCACACAAGTAGTGGAGCAAGTCATGAATAATTTAAAGGAAAATCAACTCGGTTCTAATCCTCTACTGCAGAAGTGTGATGATCATTATTCAAACAGAAACTTAAAACATTCTCTGATATGTATCATGTATGTAATATACAAAAAATATTCTCACATTTTGACCAAAAAAGCAAGGACCACAGACATTCCAGGGAAGGAAATATAGCTCAAAGCAAGCAGAAAATTTTCAAGAAATAGTAATTATTGATCAGAGTGGAGGTGGGCACTTTATAGATGAACAAATCTGTTCCCAGACACCAGGAAAATCAAAATTAAACCCAGCAACCTGCCTCATCTGAGATGAACCAGGATGTGAACCCCACTGAAATCATGATCTGTGTTTTTTCCACCTAATTTGGGGTTTCTCTGTTCTAAATTAATGGTTGCTGGGTGAGTTTGTGGGTTGTCCCTGCTCAGTAGAATTACATGAAGATGTAAAAGATGGGTAAAATTAAAGGAATATTTGAGAGTGGGGAGGTATTTATCAAAAATGTTGAGTGATAGATAGAAACCACTGTTGTTTTACATGTTTCTAGCTCTTTGCTTGCATGAAAACTGAAAAATCTCTAAATCATAAGTGCTCTAACATGATTATGTTCCCCCAAACAGAATGGATGGTGTGGCCACTGAGCAATCACTTGGCAAGCATCACTTTGCATGTAAGCAAAGACTGCAAAGGGCTGTTTGCAGAAAACTTCCTTGGAATTTGGGCCCACAGCTGCCAAATCCAGCTGAAATTCCTCTTTCTCAGTCCATTGACTACAAGAGTTTAGGAAACAGGCCCTAACCCACAAGAAGGGGTGACTTTAGAGCTCTGTTTCCCCAGATGCCACATTAATGAAGCAGCTGTTTTTAAAGCCTTCCTTTATTCAGGCAAATAATCAAGATTTTCCACCCACCTCAAAGAATAAAGTCTCAGCCCCTTAATGCAACATTTCCTGGTTTTTCCAGCTCCAAATTCCTGCACTCCCATCCAGTAAGAATTCTTTGCAACCTCAATATAGGGCTTGATTCAGAGCAGGCGGACTGTATATCTGTGTGAAAGCAATAGCAGATATTTTTCATTCTTCAGGGGTTGAAAAATGCTACCTTAGAGTACCAGCTAAAGAAAAAGAGCCTTAACACCATTAAATCTCAGCTATAGGGCATCAGGTAGTCATTTCTTCTTTTATATTCCTCTGGTGGGTAGAATATGTGCTTTTTATGACATATCCTGGGCTGGACAGGATTTGCATTTATGTGTATAAACACTAATTTTATGTAGTTATGGTGATAAAATCCCCCAGAAGTCTCCATATGTGAAATCTGATCTCATCTCGCCAAGTCAAAGACATTTGCTGAAGTTATTCCACACGTGATTCTTTGGGAAGCATTTCAGGGAAAAAAATACTTTCCTACTGTTTGGGTTTAAAATCAAAGGAAAATTAAGTATTTTTATAGAGTAAATAAACCTCCCTATTTTACTTTTTTACCAATTAATACTTCATGGAGGGGTGCTCTTCACTGTATCCATTGTACAATAATAATGCTTTTTTTTGCTTTTGCAGCTACAGGCAGCTGTAGACAAAATACATTCCCTTGGTAGTGGTGCTGCAGGAATTAAGGAATCAACTCTGAAGATGCTGGAAGGAAACTTGGTAGGAATTTTAATTGAAGAGAGGAAATCAGAAACTGATATTCAGTTCTCTCTTTCCTTATGACAAGGATATGTCCCTGTCACCAGTTTTGTGACCATGTTCTGTTTATACCTCCTGAATACCCCGAAAATCAGGGAGGAAATAGGTCTGGAAAACCAGATTCTGATAAATCTGTGGGTGTTAATCCCTCCAGTTTCCCCCTGAGGGTTCTGTTCTTACCAAGTACACTCTTCCCTTCAAAGGCTGAAAGTCCAGAGGTGAAAGCATTGCAAGAAAAACTAAACGCAGCCAACTTCAAAGCGATGGAATATCGGAACCAGCTCCAGTCCTCCAAACAGGAACTCAAGATGATCCAAAAGGTACCATTTCAGGATGCATTTGAATTATCATTTAATTATGTATTTACTCGTATTGTAGGTTTCAGTCCCATGAAAATCAGTGGGATTAAAGACTGTGTTTGAACTAAAGCACGTGTTTAAACAGTTTGTTGGAGTGACATCCAGAATAACCTTTTCCTCTTTGATTCAGGATGGATTTTAAGTGTTACTATGTGCTCTGCTTCCCCTGGTTTCCTCAGTTTGTGTAAGAGACCTGCAATGCAGATCAGAGTAGAGAATATGGTCCTAAAAATAGAACTCTGCTGACCTTTTTATAAATAATTTAAACGCTCTCCACACTAAGTTTAGCTTGTCAGAATTGTGCAAGGGGGGTTGGCTCAGTTCCTCATGGGTGTGAATCGAGACAATATCTCTACTCTTTTCCTGTTTAGTTATAGTTAAATATTCATTATATCAGAAATAATGGTGTGTACTGAAAACTTAGTAATGCTTGTGTTTACTACTAGAGAGAACCCCAACACATCTATTTAAGTGTTATTATTCATGTTAATCCCTTTTTCACAGCTTTTAGCCAGTGAAATTGGGGAAGATGTGAATATTCAAAGTCTCTTGGCCAACTCTGGCAGCTGGCGTGGACGAGCCCAGCAGATTCTCGTTCTCCAGAACAAGGTGAGTTAAGCCCCTGGATGGTGCCCTGTCAGCTGGGATTCTCTTTCTAAGGATGGATGTCACCTCAGCTTAAGGTGAAAGTACTGTTAGTTCTTCTAATGAATTCTGAACACCTCTGTGTTGGTGTGGGCAGACTCCAGTAATTACTCTATTGCAGCCGTGCAAGGTTGGGTATTTCAGCTGGGAATCTTTCCCATCTGTGTCAGAGGAGTGAGTTCAGTGACCCTGGAGAGCTGTGGCAGCCTAGTTAAAATCCCAGGCTGTTCTGAAGGTGCTTCTCTCCACTGAGAACAAAAGGAGCTCTGTCAGTGTCTGTGCTCTGACTTAGACACCTTTGTTCAGTGCCTAAAGTCAGGTGGGAAGAATTGAGGCCAGATAAGATTTTCAAGTTGTTCCTTAGGGAGCTTCACTAAAATCTTTAACTCCTGAATCTTCTGAAGGGCCGAAATGTCAGCTGGAGAGAGGGGGGCAGCTTTGTCTGCATCTAAATAAAACTTCTCTCAGGCAATTTGATCCATAATTTTCCTACTTTTCTGCTCTTTAATTATGTGCCATCAAAGTGTTATTTTTGCACTCTGATTGACTGAAATTATTAACCTCTGCTTTCCCTTGAGCAAATCACACTTCCTTCTGTTACACCCCCTGCCTGGGGTTCATTTAAGGCTGTACATTCTGTTCTCCACTGTAATGCAGAGATTTCTGTCTGAGCCTTCTGTAGTCAGTGGGGATCTTGTAACTACAGTCACTGGATCAAAAGTGAGGCAGGTCCATCTTATCTTGCATCACACCTCCAGAACAGGCAGAGGGACTGAGCTGAGGCAGTGCCCAGTTCCTTCTGCTGCCTCTAAGAGGGGTCTGCAGGGAGTTTGTGACAAGCAGGGGCTGAGTTCTCTTGCCTGCACACAGCAGCAACTCAGACACCTTGGAGTGTCTGCCTGGGCTCCACATGTGGCTCCAAAGAGGCACAGATCTCCCATGTGTCCCCAGTCAGCCAGAGGTCTGGTGTCATATCTCCTTCCTGCACAGGTGCCCTGATATCTGTATATTTTTTAGCAGCTGATTTTAAAGTTGAAAGGCCAGACACTGCTCTGTGTCAGTGAACCATGATAACCTCCAGAAGTGATATGAGGTTACACTCTGAGCTGCCTTTTGTTGTGTCCCCTTGGGTGTTGGACCTCTGTACTCCTGACAAAACTCTGGAGGAGCTGCCATTATTGTCCCCTAGGTTCGAGAGCTGGAGCATAAGTTGAGTCAAAACAAGACCAGAAGATCACTGATGGAGATTGATGAGGACTTCCTGGCCCTTGAGGATCCAAGGAAGTTGTCAGCCCAAGAGAAGCACCTGCTGAAGCTTCGCAACTTGGAAAAGGAAAAGAAAGAAACTTTGGAGGTAAAACCCTGTGAACCAACAGAGTCCTCTTTGGGTGTGCAGTGGGCAATAACTTGCCTTACAGGGTGTCTGTTACAGCCTACCCAGAGACCATCTCACAAACCCACCTGCTCTGCTGCAGGAAGTTCTGCCACACATCACAGACCAGCCCTGCTACAGCTGCATCCAAAGCTTGCAGCATCCCTCTCACCTCTTGGCCGGGTGTGATTCTTCCTGCAGTGTTAAAAACAAACATCCCCCTCACACCTCCTCCATGTACATGGCTCTGGGCTTCTCCATTTGAGCAGAATAAAGCTGAGAATCATCCTGGTCCACTTGTATTCCTGAGCAGACAGACCTATTTTTGATGCTGGCAAGCAGGCAGTGAGTAGCAGAATCTATAATTCCTACTTCCTTAGGGATAATACAGGATGCCAGTCCCATTTTTTAGATTCTACCAAGGAATGTGTGATTGTTTCTGCTCCCCAAAGCACCTGGGGCCTGGTGATGGGTTATAGCTGTCCTGTGGTTTGTTTGCATCACTGCAGGAACTCGCCAGGGAACACAATGCTCTCCAAAAGAGCCACGAGGAAGTCAAAAAAAAACTTGATGCATCAAAAGCCAGGAACAAAATCCTGTGTGGTGAACTGAAAATCCTGAAGGCACAGATTGTAACCTTGCTGGAGAAAGGAAAACACGACGATGAGCTCATAGACGCCTTGCTGGTACAGTCTGACTGTTTCTGTTGGTCCCAGCCCCTGCAATCAGCCCTGCTTCTCTAAGTGGTGAAACACGATGGCATTCAATGACACAGACAACCTTAGGGCATACAGGAGCCTGATGAATCCAGCTGTGACAGCCAGAGGTTTCCTAGTCAGCTAAAACCCTTCTGCCTCATGGATCAGCTCATGTAAAGGCTGCAGGACAGCACCAGGTGTGACAGTTGCAGTCAAGTGGCTCAAAGCTGCAAGGGCTGGAAGAAACATTTTGCAGAAGGACTGAAATAGGATTGTCTAGTAGGCAGAGGAAGGGCTTTATTCTCCATCCATGGAGAAGGACTGTATTGTCTATTCTACTTTCAGCTCCACTGGTAGATTTTTTTATTTAGAATGCAGAAGTCTTGCAGAAATTCCTTTGTTTGTAACGCAGCTTTCATTTATTGTGCTACACAGCCCCAAACACACAAGCTGAACCACGAGTACTAAACCATGTGCACATTCACTTGCAGCAGCTGGAGCTGAGAGGATTTGGCCCCTTCAAAACCAAGAGTTTTAGCAGAGGCTCAAGGTGCTGAAAAAGAAATAAATGGCTGCTGTCATGGTCTTGCAGGATCCTTTTGTCCTGCCATGGTTCTAAATAACCTTCCCCAGTTAAAATAGTAATACATATATATATATATATTAGGAAATATGCCACTCCATAATAGGGTTAGTTCTGTTTCCTGATCCAGCTCCTCACCAGGTTCAAAGCACTTTGAATTCCTTGCGTCTGTGCATAGCTTTTAGCTAAGACATGCTTACAACTGAGCTGGAATTCACCTTTCTCACACCAGGCACTGTGAGGAACTTGGGTGCTGAGCAGCAGATTAGAGGAGCCAGACAACACTTGTCATTTCTGCCAAGTTTGAGTATTCTCCCTAAAACTACTGCAGAGAGATGCAATTTCATTTGGGGAAGGGATGGTTCATCTGTTTTATCCCTTATATCAAAGGAGCACTTTACTTGCAGTTTGGTGGCCTGACTGAACAAACTGTCTGACAGGTATTAGATTTGTCACTGTGAGAGAAAACCTCCAAAAGCCACAGTCTGACCTCATAGCTGTCACCTCATAGTACCCTTGTCTTTTAATGTCACCATCACCCAATCTGATCCTGGTCTAATTTCACAAAGAGCACATTGAAATCCTGACTTACATTCAGTGTATGAAAAAGTGGCCTTCTTTGTCCCAGGCCAGCCTTTCTTGCTCTTGTTTTCTGCTACACTGAGTAGCAAAGCTGCTACTGAATCAATGAGCAGCAAATTGAATCTCTCAGTTGCTCAGATTAATATAACAAATCAAATTCCTAGAGCAGCACTGGTGACACCAGTGTGCTCCCACCAAGGGAGGGGTTTGGCAGGGTGGGGGCTTGTCCTACCATTCCTAAATGGAGACTTGTTTGGATGATGTTAAAAAAAAAAAAAAATAAATTAAGATCTCACTTGTTGTTTCTATTTTATCAGAGCCAGCAGAAGCAAATGCAGGAAATCTTAAAGGACCTGAGCCAGAAGGAGGATGAGAACAAGGAGTCTCGGAAAATAGGGCAGATGTTGAACAATAAGATTCAGACACAAAGCTGCCTGATAGAGCAGCTCAGGGAGCTGGTGACTGAACGAGGTGCAAAGGCTCAAATGGTGGAAGCGGAGACTGGGCAACTCACACTTCAGGTGGGCAGAACAAGTTCACCAGAGGAGCACCCTTTGTAAAATCATTTTAGATCCAGATCCTTGATACCTGAGGTGGTACCTTGAGACAGTAACACCTTGTCCTGCTGACAGTATCTCCTCATGGAGTAATAAAGCAGGGATCCTGTTTTGGAACTCCTCAGCTTCTTTCCTGTTTGAACATAACTTTTCTTCAAGTTGTTTAAGCAGCAGAAAACACAGAAATATCAATCCCATCCACATGTGGCCCCATGGCAAGACTGTCATTTGTCTGACAGCAAGGGTTGGGGCTGCAGTGGGGAGTTCTCAGTGTCCAGAATCCTTGGCTGCTGAAAGAAGGAAGCAAACAAATATGTTAAACCACCATCAGCAGGCTGCTGACATTACACTCAGGTTTTGTTAAAAGTTATTAAGCATCCAATTTAAAACCCTCCTAGGGTTTTATGGTGAGATAGTGAGTCTGCCAAATAGCTCAGAAATGGGGGCTGGAACACTGAACCCAGGGTAAAGCCTGGGTTAGGGACACAAACCAGCTGTGCTGGCAGTGCTGGTGCTGCACTGAGGGTTTTCCAGTGACCCTGGTTTCACACGAACCTGCACTTTTTACTGACTTGTGCCTTGTTTTCATCCTGCAAAGGATAGAAATCAAAGAAAAGCTTCTGAGGAGGTTCCATAAATCCAAAGTCCTGGAATGCTTTTAGCAGTAATTATAAGCTGCTGACTAGGCATTGATGCAGCTCTTTGCTTTTGAACTGTGGAATTGGTTTTATAACCTGCTCCAACATTGACAGGAGGAATCTGCCCCTGGAGGGGAGGGCTCAGGAGCTGCTGATACACCACCTCCTGAGCACTCAGAAGCACCCCTGGCATCAGGCAGCAGGGAGGTTGGAAGGACTGGATCTGCCCGGTAAGAAGACCCCAAATGTCAACGTTTAAATTTGGTGGGAGTAATTCAGAAAGCCTGGTTTTCCCAGGCAGTTTTATCTAACCACAAGTGCTCTGTGCCAGCAGCTGTGGCAGCCTGTTTCCAGTATATGGGAATCTCTAATCACATTATCTCTTGGATTTTAGTCCTGGAACAGAGAAGGGTATACAGACTTGCAGACATTACTAGATTTGGCATGATGGGAGTGCAGCTGATTCTCTCTCTCCAGCTCAGATAATGTTTATGTGGTCAGCTTAAGTGCCTGTGAGTCTTTCCTCTCACAAGAAACGGGGCTTCTAATGAGGGGACTTCTGTGAGCAGGGTGGTGAATTCATACAAAATGCCATTTTAGGTAAGCACTAAGTCACTGGTGCATTGTTTAAATCAATAAACACACTTTGAGGAGGATTTACATGCAGCAATGTTGAAAGCACCCCCCCCATCATTTGTTCTTTTTAAAGCCTTGTTGAGGACTGTAAATTACACTAATCTTAAGGCAGCAATAAGTCTGATTTTTGTTGACACTGGTGTGACTCTGGGTCACTCTGGCTGTGTAAAGGGACCATGATACCAGAGCAAGTTACATCCTTTCCTGTTGAAGTGCTGGATTTGTTGCTAAAGAGTTCATGGTCTAACTGACAGTCAGGATTTGAGACTGGTCTTATGTGGATGGACGAAATTTTTCATCAAGTTACAACTGATTTCATCCATGTAATTGCCTACCACATTACTTTGGACACTGAATTTGGCTTTTAAATTGTCAGCTGTATCCCTGAGTAGAGCACTACTAACATTTAAATTCTGTTCCGTGTTTTTGAGTTGGAGTGAAAACAACCTTAATTTGAAAGTTTCTGCACCTCCACTGTTGTACCCCTCTGACTGCCTTTATTCTCCCACTTCTGCAGAAGTTATTGTTCTCTCAAGGAGCAAACCTATATTTTAACTCCTTTTTTTTTTACTTCCTATGTTTGCTGATGGTAAGCAGGAAAACCAGGTTGGGTAATGGCTTTGCAGAAACCGCTAAGTGCAGGGCATAAATTATTGCCTGTGTACGTGGCTAAAGGCTCTGCCTTGAAAAGAGCTGACGTGTCAGGTGGGCAATGAATGATCCTGAAAACTGGGAGAGCTTTTAATAACTTGGTCAGCAAGGCTCACTCCTTCCATTAACTTTAATATGCTGATGAACTCTCTATTCTGTTTTACTGTAGTGAATCATCTTTTCCTATCAGGAAAGATGAAATGAAAAATGCTATAAATAGGAGCTAAAGCCACTTGGAGATGGTGAAGTAAAAATCTGCATTTTTAGACTGGGCCAAATTTGTCATTATCAACCTCAACTTGATTTTAAGATTAACCACTCCTAGCCTAGAAGGCAGCTCTGCCTTTTCCTCAATATTAAGGCTTTATCCTCTTGCTAGCTACAACCTAAAGACAAGGAGATACGGGCTAAGTCTACAGGGACTTGCCTTTAGGCAGCTGAGCTCATGTTGAGAAAACAAACACACACCAGAATTTGGTGTCCCAAGTACACATTATGTGTAAAACTCACTCTTCAGATCTTCCTGAGGGTCTTCGCAAAGCAGAAGGGTTCAGAAAAGTATGTTTTTAAAGGGCATTTGGAATTACAATTGGTGGACCTTGTTGCAGAGCAGGAGTTCCCTGGTTATGACAATCTGTGACATGCAAGCACCATGAGAGGAGCACAGTCACCTGGGTGAAGGTGTGAGATGAGAGGGCTCTTCCCTGCAAGACAGCAACAACCACAGACCCTGGGAAATGACTGGAGTTCTTGGAATGCTGCCCTGGGGAGAGCCCAGTGCCTGACAAAGCTTTTCTCCCCTCAGCACAGTGTCCAGGATGGACCACATGCTTGTGGAGTCAGCAGACACGAGGCCTTCCCTTCTCAGGGATGACACCCCACCTGGAGGGTAAGGATATCAACTCCAGCAGCAGCAAGGGAGCTGTCTTGCCATGCTCTGCCTTGTCTGCCTTGTTTCGGTAACAAACAGCTCCTTTTGCCACCCTTCACACCTGATGCTGCCCAGGAGCTCTCACACAGCTTCTAACATCTTCCTGCTATCTTAATTTTTTAGTTGATTTCTGGTTTGACGCCACATAAATCCATTTTTTCCCCCATTTTTACTCCCAACCACCGAGATTTCTCTTGCTTTTTGTTCTAAAGGGGATAGTCCTGAATGCAGAGAGGTCAGAGAAGTAATGAAGTGCATAATAATGGGATACATGGGAAAACTGCCCCTTGCTTTCATCACCCATTGGGCACAAGAACAGCCATTGTACTAATGCTGCCTGAAGCCTTTCAGAGGGAGAAAATCAATAGCAGGACATTTAATAGCTGAGTGTAGCACTTTGGAGATAGAATCTTCTTTTACTTTGGCAGGAGCAGTGGGAGGAGAGTCAGTGATAATGAATTGGTGAGAGGTGGAAGTTTATTTTGGGGGGTGACAGGAAGGGGAATCATCCTGGAAACACCTTTCTAATGAAACTCACAGGGCCTTTATTTCCAAATATTTCTGTTCTATTTATTGCAGTCCAGGGGCTGATGCTGGGGGGAGGTAGCGAGCCTGGCTCTGCATTCTGGCTGAACCTTCCGACGAGTGTATTTTGATGTGTTTTTCAAACCCTGCCTTTGTTTCTTTGCTTTCATGGATGGAATGGGAAACAGGCTGTCTGTGCTTGTGCTGCTTTCAGGTTCCCTGGCCCAGCCAGCCCGGGCTGGAAGGTGCTGCAGAGCCAGGTGACAGAGCACAGGGCTCTGTGCCAGGCTGCTGAGCTGGAGAGGGACAGGCTCCTGGAACTGGTGACTGTGCTGCAGCAAAGGTACTGCCTCACCCTGCCATGTGTGACAGGCTGCAAGAGCAGTGCACACTGCCGCTGGGATCCTCGCCTTAAAGAGGGGCTTTTACATTTTCCCTGCTCAATTTGCCTGCCTGGCTGATGATTCAGAGCTTTTATTATTCTTTTAGAACAAAGGGGAGAAAAAAATGGAACCGTCTTCAAGCTTGCTGCACCAGGATGAAACTGGAATTTCTGTATTTATACATTCCTGGCGTTATTTAGGCAGCAATATTATTCATCAGTAGTAAATACTGTAATTATAGTTATAATCTGACTTCTGTTCCAGAGCTTTTCACGTTCTTTTTAAGTTTCACTCTATCCTTTTCTAAATGAATTTCTCCTGGTTTAACTGAAGCATAGCAGTGATTTTGTTTTGAGTCTCATTTTCTATTTCCTTCAATGTAAGATCATGTTAAAAGCCAACTATGTTTTAGATGGGCATGGGAAGCAAAGTCTTTTCTCTTTAAACACCTTTCAGCTACTGCTTTTTTTTTCCCCAGTCAGGGAGTGTGTGTTATTTGATTTCCAAATCTGTATTCCAAAATAGGAAGCATACTTTTGTCTGTGTGCTTGTCAATACAATAAGCACTGCCTGCTTGCTTCATTTTACAATAGTTATTCTCACTGGCCCAACTTTTATCCCGTGTGATCAATCACAGTCAGAAAAAATACAATTTTTCTTTTTTAGAACTGTGGAAAAGATGCTTTAAAGGGCTAAATCCTGCAATTACACAGTGGGAACATCTTTTTCATGTCTGTAAGCCCAGTGACTTTAACAGAGCCTTGCAATCTGATAAGGATGGAGGTGTGATGGGTGAAGTGGGACCATCACCAGAATGGGATGATGAGGAACATTGCTGATGAAATGCACAGTAAAATGGACCATAGACTGATGATTCAACAGCTCCACACTTGCCACACATTTATCAAGCAGTTATCATAAATTCTGTGAGACTGTGTGCAATAACTCCTGGAAGATCTCAGGATAACAGAGCATCCAGTCAGATGTCAACATCACTATATGTTAAAAAAAGTCAGGCATTCCTCCTCTTCCCTCCCCTCTTGGAGTGTAACAGAGCTCAGGTAACACGGACAATGCTGAACTCAGGAGAAGAGCACTGGGAGTGGTCAAGAGTGGGATTTTTCTACAGCATTTTACTTTAAATTATTCATATTGGCAAGTTATTTAATTAAAAATACAACTCGCCTTGCCATTTTTCCTCCACTTATAACATGGCTGCTATGGGACCACCTGGTCAAATGAAAGTTTGGTGAATTCAGAGCCACTGAGAGAAATAAAATGTCTCCTAGCACGTCCCCAGCCTGGGAACTCACTGCTACAGGAGGCTGAATCCTGCCCAGAGCTGGGTTTTTAAGACAGAGATATAATTTTATTATGGTTGTAATATTTTTTGTAGTTATGTCAGCTAAGAGGGAAATAAACTAATCAAGTCTCTTGATTCAGAGAGTAATCAACATCACCCGTGGGCTCAGGAAGGAATTCTTTTATTCTGCACTTTACAGTGAGTCAATTTGTGTTTCTCTCCAGCTTTAAACTCCTTTAAATCCCTTGCTATCTGTCACTGCTCCACAAGATGCACCCCTGTCTGTGTCTGTGGGTGCACAGGAGATTTTTGGAGTTAATTTTCTAAGGTCTGTGGGGTGAATGGAGGCAATTTGCTCTCCTGTGCTGTTCTGCAGAGTGAACCATCAGATTCTTTTCCACTCACTCCCTTCCAAGGCCAAGTTTATTAAAAGCAACATCAAGTTCCTTTTCTTCCTTGCAGATAACTGACACAAACCAGTTAAATGCTACACAGTGTTTCCATAAACTATTCTCCTTCCAGATTTTCCCAGAGTGCCTAAAAAAATGCAGTTTATTATTCCTGTAATAAAAGATCTCCCCTCAGCAATGCACAGCTTTCCCCCTCATCTGAGTGGTGAACTCACACAAGCAGCCTCCATTAACAAACCCTTTATATCCAACTGTACTTGTTACTTAATTCTATTTTTGCATATTTGGGAGATGTCACCTGAAACTACTTCACTGGGATTTCTGCCTTTGGATGCATGGAAAATTCTTCTCCCTCTGCTGGGGGAATGCAGCACGAAGCAGGATTCAGCACCATGACTGATTTGACAGACATGACATAAATAAGCTGAACTCCTTTTTTTTTTTTTCCCCTGTCAGGGTGGAGGAAAGCAGCAGTAAAGTCTTGGAAGCTGAGAAGAGGCTCCAAGAGGAGCAGTGGCAAAGTGTCATCTTGGAACAGCAGCTTGAAGAGCTGCAAACAGAGCCAGGCAAAAACACGACTGCCCAAAAAGCTGCCCTGAGGAACAGAACAGGTGAGGTGGAACACTCAGCCCCAGCCCTGCCCCTCATTTCCCCTCTGCCTTAAGAGACAGCAACAACGTTTGGGCTCCATCTGTCACCCCTCGACAAGGGCTCGACCTTGTGTGTGGTGGCAGAACCAGTGGAACGACATGGGAGGTAAAATCCAGGCCCCTCTTAGCCCATACAAAGGGTTTTGCAACAGATTTAAGTGCGAACAGGATTTTCACAATGTGTTTTCGTGGGATGAGTCTCCAGAAAAAAAAAAACCTGCCCCTGCTGTGCTCCCTTTCCACTTCTGCCTGAGGGATCCAGCTGAAGGTTAAGAGCAGAATTAAAGGACGCATCCCAGTTTAAGGCCTGTCAGTGCCCATGAAAAACTATTGCTGGTGATGAAGTAATTAGATCTAGGGTAATTTATTATCCCATGAACGTGATAATCTCCTGCTATAAATATGAAAGCCTCACTGGCGTAGTTAAAGGAGAAGAATTCATGGTGGATGTTAAATTTTTATTTCCCTGATCAGGTCCTTTTATTGCTTAAGGACTCTGATTCTGTAAAGTGTCTAAACCAATAAAAATGGCACATATTCTTAAGGAAACTTTTCCAGTGGTTTCCCCTTTTATGTCTATTTTCATGAAGCAAAAAGACTTTCAATGCCAGGAGATGAAGAGCAGGAAGGGGAATTTTCAATTTGGCAAATGTTGGGGTGGTGTCAGGCTGAGTTAGGGTGACCAGAGGGACCACAAGCCTCTTCAGAGGAGCCTGAATGCAGATTGAGTAAGTGCTTCAAACCTACTCCTGTCTGTAAAACATTCCTTAGAGCAGGATTGTTGTGTCCTTAAAAAGGGCTTCATCCCACACTGATTCATTCTCCTGTGAGCACTGATTTTTAGAGTTGCCTTACCTGTATTACCTGAGAGCAGAAAAATTGAGATCCTGATGGAAACCAGAGGTTTAGAAACCAAGTGCTGCAGCCTTCGGCCTTCAGGATCCAGGACATTCATCTTGATAAGAGAGCTGGGCCTCTCAAAAGTGGTGTGATGGGATGCTCCTTGTGATTCCCAGGAGGATTTGGAGGTGAGGGGCTTTGGAACCCTCCTATAGTTCTGCAGGAGCCCCGAGGAAGAAATGAGGATGTGTGTAGGGACAGGTAGTAGCCAGGTTAAATTTGTGGGAATTCAGCTCTCAGTGGTACACTTTTTCCTGGCTTAGACAGTATGGGAGCATTTTGGTGCTGTCTTTTGAAAAGTTTAACTGAGGTTTTGAGTGCTCAGACTGTTACACAGCCTGGTGAAGTGTTGATGTGTTGTTCTGTTATGCTGTATGTGCTCCATGTAGATTTTCCTTGCAACCTCCAAGAGATAATGGGATAAACTTCCAGGTCCTGAGCCATTTTGGTCAAGTTGTTGTAAGAGTTTGGTAATTTACCTCTGGTAGTTGGCATTTCACAGCCAGAGGAAGCAGCTGCTCTTAGCGGTGTGACAGATTCCGTCTCACTAAATATTTAGTTCATTAATCCTCTCTGCTTAAGGGCTAAAAGCAAAAGTAGAAAAGGATTGGCAGTAAGACTAATAAGGAGAAATCCTCTCTAAATCCATAAGATGAGTAGGTAACAATTTATTTCACTACCCTGCTTTGATGAGAGCTCAGCCCCTTGTGATGTGCCGAAACTCTCTGGAGTTTGTACAAAAACTGAGTCAACGAGTCTGTAATTCACCTCTTCAGCAGAGCATGGAGGTTATCTGAATGCTTTCATGGCAGAGAGTCGAGGAAAGAAGAAGAAATTAAAAGCTTGAATATCAAATAGAGACTGGAGAACCTGCTAATTAACATAATATTTTCTTTTCTTTCTGAAAGTGCCAAATTGGAGAGAGCTGATCTAATTGCTAATCTAATGTTTCTAGTCTCTTCAATTCGAGGGAAGTAGATAATGATGCTAAGTAGGTAGAAACAACCCAGTTGTTTTAAAATTATTCAGGCTTTTCATTTTCCATGCTTTTTTCCCCCCTGTCTTATCCAAATTCCAAATTATCAAAGAATAATCCCAGAGGAGGACAGGTAAGTAACAGCAGATTTTCCTCAGCCCTGTAAAACACAACCTCAAGATCAAAAGCATTTCTTAGCTATACAACAGAGCTTTTTCTTCTCTTTGTTTTTGTCAGAGCTCGGTACTCTCCAAGCAGAGTCTTTTAGGTATTCCACATTTAGTGTTTTAATACCAAGTTTACTTACTTGAAGGTATTTGATGTTATGAGGGATGTGAATTTGGGAAGTTGAGGCAGCAGTGCACTGAAATGGCAACACAAGCACAAACCAGCAATTGCAGTGTACAGCAGAATCACAGTGTTTTACCTCTCCAGTCCCAAGGAGTCTATTTGAATTAGATTTTCTCTATAACCCTGAAAAAGCTTTCTGTGTCCCCTTGAAAGGGCAAAAGCTTCATCTCTCAGGTGGAGCTTTATTTAGGAAAGCACTCCTAAATAAATTTAGAACCTTAGTTTGAAGTGGGCACTGAAGTCCCTTTAACCTGTGCTGTGTTTATGCTGAGGGTCAGAGTGCTTTGCAAAAGCTGTTTCAATGTGTGCCACATGCAGACTTTATCACAGACACTCAGGAAGCAACAGTTGTCATAATCTGGGACACAGTTACAGGATTAACATCAAAAAAATCCTTTTCGGCCATTTCTCTCACTTGTTGTTTTGGTCACTTAAATATTATGGGTTAATTGTTTTCCTCTCTACATATGTAGGCACATGTATTACTGCATTGAGCCTTGAAATGCAAATTCATCATGTTTTTATTTTGCTGAAAGGACATTAAAATAAGAGTCTGTCCTATATATTTACAGTATCATCATGGATATACATAGATCTTAATGGATTCCTGTGTATTTACTCACTATTTCTTGAGATTTACTCATCCTGCTACCAAAAATGATGGCTTTTTTTACTAAAACCCCCATTTTGTGATTAAATCTACAGCCCAGTCCGTGGGTCAGTCGAGACTCCCCTTGAATGTGAGTGACAGGAAGGAATTCCCTGCATCCCACCTGTCCATGGTGCCCCTGGAATCACAGGTAGAGGAGCTGAGCACAAGGTATGGTTTCCCTTTCTCCAAGCTGTGTTTACCCTTTCCTGCCTCAAAGAGGGAAGGAACCAATGTTAACTCTGCCCTTTCTCACGCCTGTCATAAAATCCCCTGTGCTTCAGAGTTTCTTCCCCACAACAGAAGAGCTGTTCTAATTTGCTTTGAAGCTCCACAGCTCACAGGGAAGTTTTGCCTTTGTTTCCTTCTAGGCTTGTGATCCAGCTGGATGAGAACAAAGCTCTGCAGGCTGCTTTGGAATCAACTGTGAGAAAGAAAGAGGAAGATTTTAAACTGTATCAAGACACAATGGAGCAAGTGAAGAATATCTTTTTACAGGCCATTCAGCAGCAGAAACAAGAGAGGAGTTAAGTGAGATATTCTGAGTTCTTTGGGCTACAAAGCAGGGCGAGAGCCCAGGCATCGTGCCCAGCAACTGAAAGGCAGTGGCAGTGTAGTTTTGCAGCCTCAGATCATGCCATTTCTTCAGCATTGACACAAGAGGATGAGAAACAGAGATGAAATGCTCAAAGTGGAGGTTTTATGTGTCAGCAAATTCTGTCTGTGTGTTGGCAAGTGGGGCTGCACATGCTGAAGTCAGTGCACTTAGAAAGCTGCAGGGGGATTTTGGGCAAAACCTCTCTGGTTTCAACACAGTGTTCCCTGAGAGGGCTCAGTATTCAATGTGCTGCTGCCTTTATCAGCCCAGGAAGGAATTTGCTGTACAAAAGCTGGGCCAGCCCCCTTCCTTGGAACAAACCCAGGTCTGTTTTTCTCTGCACACTGATACCTGTCTGTCTCAGGCTTTCTGCAGCACTTCAGTGCTGAGGGACAGGATTAGTCTGGCCTGGGAACATCTGCAGGTGAACTTTGGGGTGGCTCCACTCACCATTCCACGTTTCTTTGCTTGCAGAGGTCTCTGAAGCTCAGTGGAGTTTCCACTGAAAAGCTACACTGTGCAACCTACCTTAAATTCAGCTCGTTCCATACCAAACTTGCCATCCAGGTTATGAATTCCCTGTTTCTGGGCCTCTGCATCCATCTATCAGGCAGATCTTGCTCTCTCCTGGAAGAAATGCTACCAAACACAGGCAGGTCCTCACTGCAGCAGTGGTGGGACTTTGGAGGAGCTGCAAACCCTGCCAGCTCCGTCCTCCTCTCCTGCAGCATAGTGAGAACACGGAGTGCAAGCTAATAAGGCATTAACATGCATCCTGCCAGTGGAGAGCAGCCTTGGGGATTCCAGGCAAATGGAGAGCCAGTCATTTTTGTATAGTGCTGCTTTTGTTTCTCAGTTGAAAGTCTTGAAAGCTCTTCTTTTTCTGCTTTGCTTTGTCAGCCTCTTTTTCTGAGCCTCAAGCTTGTCAGTCTTTAACCCTGGACAGCACCACCAGGGCAAAGTGGATTTGGGGGTAGAAAACCCAACTCTGCCTTCCCCAGCACAGGCATTTCATCCTAGCTCCCCTTGTGCGGAGTGGAAAAGAGCAGAGCAGGAGTGACTCCAGGCGTGTTGTCCCTGCCTTTTTTCCTGCTTAGGTTCTCTCTTCAAACAGCTCATGGAGTTCCTGCTGGAGGAAGTCACGGTGCTGAGGATAAACTCAGCTCCTGGGAGTTACTCCCAGCCCTGCTCTGCTCCCCCAGCACTGCCCTGTAACTCAGCAAAGCTGTCAGGTGCCTCTTTTGCAAAAAGCAAGACCAAAACACTTCATTGCCATATTTTTCCTGCTCACCCTGCCAGTAGCATCAGAGGAAAAAGCATCCTGCAGCCTGCAATCATCCCTGGACAACTTAAGGAATAAATCCTGGACTGAGAGAGAGTCACAGTTTCATCCAAGTGAGCTGCAGTTTGTTTCTGTTCAGCTCCATCCTGGTGATTATGTAGAGGGGAAGAAATCATCCCACCTCTGGCAGATATTTTAAGGACTGTAAGGAGTGGGCAGATCCCTTTGAGAAGCTGCCTGAGCTGGGGCAGGGGTGTGCAGACTGTGCTGTGCTAAATCTGGGCAGCTGGAGATTCTGATTTCGCTTACACGGGAATGTGAATCCATAATATTTTCCCAGCAGCAGAGCAGAGCAGTCTGCTCTCCTTCCTTGTCTCCTGTCCCAGTGCAAATCAAACCACTCTCCAGTAAAACAGCCCTGAATCAGCCCATGGAAGAAACTGGGATGTTACAGAACACATATGGCTCACCAGCACATGCTGCAAACCCCTTCTCAAGTGCTGCCACACTCATTTCTTTAAACATATGCCTGTTTGGGGTTGCACAGAAGCATTTTCCCTTTTTTTTTTCTGCACACACACATACACAGAGCACCACCAGATGCCTGGACAAAGAAGGAACTAAACCTCTACAAACCAGTTTATGTAGAGAGCTTGTACCTGTAAGTGTTTCTCATGGAAATGTGCAACCTGTCTCCCATCACACAGTGAGGGGGTCTGAGCACAGGCCAAATTGTCCAGGGCTTCTCACTTTTCACCTTCATTTTGAAATAAATTTCCTCTGCACCTCCACAGAGTGACCTGCCTCTGAATTCTCCCTGTGCTGACTTTTGCAGCAACTGGTTCCCAGTTTCCAAGGTATGAGACCAGTTGTCTTGCAGCACGTGTCATTTTGCTGAGTGTAAGAAACCCTGGCAGACCTCTGAAGCAGCAGCCCCTTGGATCCCAACCCATCACTCAGAGCACAAAATCAATGCAAATATTTTCCTCCCTGCCTGGAAAACCCCCTGGTTCTCAGCCCCAGGATCTCTCTGGCACACTGGATGTGCTGTTTGAGCTACAACAATTCTTTTAGGGATGTAGCTGGGCTTGATATGAGACCACCACAACTCCCTGCTTTTTCCTTGGAAGTTTCAGTGTTTCTTTTTCCTCCTGGTTAATCACCAGCCTGTTAAAATCCCATGCTTCCATTCTGCTTTGGATTTCTCTGGCTTCACTTTGCAGCCAGCCATCGTTATCCCTCTCTTAGATAAGAGCAGTGTGAGTGCCCAGCATTTCCTCACTAGGATAACATTCATCCAGTGAGAAGTTGTGTCACAGGCAGCTCTTTGATAAGCTCTGAGTCTTTTCAGGCTCTCACTGTAGCTGAAGGTGGTGACACACTAGGGGTGACAACGCTGGGCACCCCTGGCATGGCCTGGTGGATACAGTTAAGGTTAATTTGGCTGCAAGTATTTGGCTGTGGACACTCCTTGTTAGGATTTGGCCAGTTTTTAACTCCATATCCGAGTCCTCCAAACACTTGGAGGTTGTCTCCTGCCCTGGAGCTGGGCAGAGTACTCTCATAAATCAGCGATAAAGTGCCTGATGGATGCATCCCCTTTTAAAGTATAGCTGAACCGCTGGGAATAAATGAGCTTTGATAAATTGTCATCGTTTTCCTCTCAGCCTGTTGCCAGGTGTTTACCTGTGAAGAGCTCTCCAAAGTGGCTGTAACATGAATTAACTTGCATCAGGGTGGTTAAATACAGGTGGTATTGACACAGCAAAGCTCTCCCTGCCCTGGGATCCACTTGGACAAGTGGCAGAGGATCAGCTGGCAGGTCAAAGCTGATCCCACTGTACCAGCTCCAGTTGGGAGCTGTGGACTGGGGCTGTGGGTGGCCTGTGCACTCCCCGAGGCTCCAGAGCAGGACAGAGGTGTGAGGAGGAGGTGGATTTCAGTCCTTCATGGGGGTGAAATGGGGAGCAATCTGGTGGTAAAGGGGAACCGAGCTGGAAATTGCTTTGCCAACCCCTCCAGAGCCCCAGGCAGCAGCTGCTACTGCCCTGCAAACTGCAGGGCCCTCGTGCCATGCAGGACAAAAGGAATGAGGCTCAGCTTTAAATGGAAAAACACTCCAGCAGGGCCCCTGTGCTCTAAATTAAGCCCCGACTGAGCCAAGAGGGGGATTGGGTTTCTCCTTTCATCCTCTCCCCTCCAAGCGCAGCTCCCGAGCCGGCTGCTGCCATGGGACAGGGTGGCCTCACTCCACAAATGCCACCTCAGGCCCTGTGAGTCTCCACTTACAGCTCCCAAACCATCCCCGGGCAGGGGCTCAGCCCTGGCCTCGGAGCAGGTCCTCTGTCAGGGAGAAGGGTGACCTGTGGGATGCAGGGTGGCACCAAGGGATGGGGGGGTCGTTCCAGGGCGTCATTGACCCAACTGGGGCGTTTTTTCGGGAATGGGAGGGGATTGTGAGGAGAGAAGCTGAAGGCAGTGGGGTTTGACCTGGTGCTGGGTGGGAGGAGGTGGTGGGAGCCTCTGCCCTTGGGGTGGCAGGAGGTCCTGGGACCACTGATGGAGCTGGTGTGTGCTATGGGTGACGGGCAGAGCCATTCTGGGGGTGCTGAGAGGGACTGTGGATGGGTGGATGGGGCCCACGTTCCCTTCTCCTGAGCCATCCTGCCAGCTGGTCCTGGTAGGGTTGGCTGTTCCCAGGGACATGTTTGCGTGAGGAACCTGATGGGACAACCTAAGGCAGTAGTGAAAACAATCCATGTTGGGCTGACAAGAGAGCAGGAGAGGGGCTTTTGACAAGGACATGGAGTGATGGGACAAAGGGGAATGACTTTAAACTGAAAGAAGGCAGGTTTAGATGAGATAATGGGAAGAAATTCTTCCCTATGAGGTGGACAGGCCTTGGCACAGGTTGCCCAGAGAAGCTGTGGCTGCCCCAACCCTGGAAGTGTCCAAGGCCAGGTTGGATGGGGCTTGGAGCAACCTGGGATAGTGGAAGATGTCCCTGCCCATGGCAGGGGGGCTTGGAACTAGAGAAACTTTGATGTCCCTTCCAACCCAAACCATTCTCGGATTCTATGATTAAAACCCTTTCTCCTTCCCCTCCAGAGATCTGTCCCAGCAGCCAGGAGGCTTGTTTGGTGTCCCCACTAACATCTCCAGTCTGTGCCAGGCCTTGCTGGGACAGAGCCAAGCACTTCTCCTTGAACCCCCACCACCTTCCCACTCACTCTCTGGGACACCAAGGAGGGGCTTGGCCTCAGCTCATGTGCCACAACCTGCAGCAACCCACCAAATGTTTGAGAAAGTACCATTTAAAACATCTCAAAGCCATAAACACTGGGACAGTAAAACGCAGAGGGGTCTCCTGTGCTGAGGAAGACTTGCCAGTCACTTTAAAAATAAACCATTATATTAGAAATCAAGGGAGAGTGGGGTGTTTTAACTTTTTTTAGAAAATGTATAAATTAAAGCTGAATGATTTTTAACACCACAGTTCCCAGAGGCTCATGAAAAATCACTGCTCAGCCCTTCACCATGTTGCATTTTGAATCCAGCACGATCACAAGTTACTCAGGACTCAAAAAAGTAAAGATGAGACTCTACCATCTGAGCCTGAAACTGCCTGGATGCCATGGGAGATCAGCATGATGGGGCTGTGACCCCCTGGGAGCCACTTCAAGGAGCCCTCCTGGAATCCCTCACATCCACGGATCTGAGATCCCGGTCACCTCCAGCCCCACATTGTGCCCCCGACAGAGGGAACACTCCGGAAAAAAAGGATTTGGGGGCTGTTTCGCTCTTCTGCATGGACTGGGATGGGGGTGAGTGGGTTTGGGAGCCAGAGGGGTGACGTGGATCTGTCAGCCCGCGGTGCCCCTTCCCTCGTGTCCTCCTGTACCTCCCCGCACCGCACTACCCGACGTCCTTCTGCATCCACAGCCGCGATTTTCCCTCCTGCCGATGTGCCCATAAACCCAGAGGCACCGGGAGCGGGAGGAATTGTGTCCCTGTGCTTATCTGCGCCGATCTCTTAATTACTTCTCCTCCCAGCACCCAGTCAATTACGCCAAGGTCGAGAGCCGAGTCCCCGGGCAGGGATGGAGCTGCAGCCGCAGGACGCGGGCTGGGGCTCCGGGGCATCGCAGGGGCCCGGTCCTGCCCCTGCTGCTCCAACTTAAAGCGGCTCATTAGGTGCTGAAAGTGTTGGCCACGGAGAGCCTCAATCTGTGTGCACACCAGGTTAAAAATGATGCTAAAAAGCCTTTTTGTTCGTGCAAGAGGAAAGCTGGGCTGAGCCGAGGGCTGCCTGTCCTGGAGGTTCTCCCTCCGGAGCCCAGCACACACCATCTCGCCCCAAATCAGACAACCCACGGAGGTATTTGTAAAATCTGCCTTGTTCCTCTGCCCTGACCCTACGGGCAGCCCAGGAGATGCTCGGGGCTGTCGGCCCCAGTGTGAGCTCTCACATCTCACAGGGGTTTGGTGGAAACATTTGGCCCCGGGGCAGGGGGATGGACCTGGCGCTGTGTCGACTTGCTTTGCCCACCCTGAAATCACAGAGACCACAACCCAACCCAGCCCCTTCCTATCCCTGTTGGGAATATTGGAAGCTGAGAAGGAGACCCCGAAGGTGGTTTGTAGAGACCACAGAATCCTTGAGGTTGGAAAAGACCTCTGAGACCCTCGGATCCATTAGCCCAGCACTGCCAGGTCACCACTAAACCATGTCCCCAAGTGCCTCGTCTGTGTGTTTGTTGAACACCTTCAGGGATGGTGTTTCCACCACTTCCCTGGATAGTCTGTTCCTATGCCTGACCACCCTTCCAGTAAAGAAATTTTTCCTAATATCCAACCCAAACCTCCCCTGGCGTATCCCGAGGCCGTTTCCTTGTCTGGACACTCATTACCCGGGAGCAGCAGGTGCTGCAACCTCCTAGCCCCGCACAGGTTTAAACTCCTCCAAGCCGGGGAAGAACTGCACCCTTTGGCTCCGTGCCTCAGTGTCCCCCATCCCGCTGCAATGTGAGCTGCCTCCCCTTTCACCCAGGGTCGTGGGGGGCTCCCCCAGCCCATACAGGGCTTGAAGTGGGGACCCAAACCCGCCGTGGGGGCTCCCCGGGGCCGCGCTGCCCTGGCCCGGGGTGAGCTTTGGCAGGCAGCACAGGTCCCCTCCGGCAGCTGCCGTGACAGACAGCTCCCGAGCCACCCCCCTCTGCAGTGCTGCTCGAAAATAAAAATACCTCCCGCTTGCTCCGCTCCACTCCCAGCCAAACTTCCTCCAGGGGCAAGGTGGGGGACGGCAGCCCAAAAATACACCCGCACCCCCGCCTCCCACCAAGCCGGGTTGAGAGATGCTG
>VWZF01003861.1:340917-395188 GCA_013396755.1 Sclerurus mexicanus
GGTGACACTGGAGGGGGGTCACGGCTGGCATCCCAGAGCATCTCTGAACATCGGGATAGGTGGGAAGAGCCCTTTTTCAGGAACACCTGGTTGAGCTACCCCCCAATCCTGGCACCTGAGTGGGGTTTGCAGCAATTTCTCTCTTTGCTCCTGAGTTCTGTCCCAGGATTCAGCTCCTTCCCTTCAGCTTCCAGCCTCAAGGGAGCCCACAAGGTGGACCTGTGAAGGACCAGCAGGAATTTGGGGTGTTTGAGGGGTAGGAGGGCAGGGGAGCTCTCACCCCTCATTTTCTTCCCTCTCCTCTTTCCCTTTCCCAGGTCTGGATCCCTTGTGCCGGCCGGAGCGATAACCTGCCACCATGGGGGTTAAAACGATGCTCCCCAACTACGAGCTGGGCTTTTATGCCCTCGTGGTGACCTGTGCTGTGGTGTACAGTGGCAGCGGGATCTTCGAAGCATCCAGAGGTAACACTTCCCACCACATCCCTGGGAGGGGGGAAGGATGGACTGTGAGGTGCCTGCTTTTCCAGCTGTCAATGCCAACAGAAGATCCCTGGCTTTAGTTTTTGCAGAAAGCAGCCTGGAAATCCTTTCCAAAGGTAGTTTCACCTGGTTGCCTCCTTGTCCCCCTTTCCACAGATGGGGGATATCACAGCCCTCCAGCCAGTGCCCAAACAGGCAACCACCACCCTGCCTAAACACTGTTGCTTCCCAGCTTTTATGTCTGGAAGTCCACAAACCTGAAAGTTTCATGGGATCAGCCAGGGTATGTGCAGTGACAAACAGCTGGAAGTTCCTGCAGAAGCAGCTGTGATCTCTGACTCCTGTGGTTGTCCATGGCAGTCTGGAAGGGGGTCTTAGAGCCCTGGTGGCTCACTATCACCACGATGAAGGCTCCCTGCCTTGCTTGAACCCAGTCCCCGTTTCCCAGAGCTGTTTCTCCCCTTATAACTGGTTCTTTTGCAGACAGCATGAACAGAAAGGCCTTTCGGGATGGGATAAAGCCAGGCTGGCACTACTTCGGCAGGAAGATGGTAAGTGGAGGAAGGACTCTGTCTTTTCTAGCTCCAGACAACATGGTCAGTGCTGGCCACTGGAGAAGCAGAGCTGGTTTTTCTGCTGCTGACACACTTTCGCAAAGTCCATGTGACTTTTATTTTCCTCCCTAAAGTAGCCAGGAAAATAACCAGCCCCGCAGGGCTGTGGATGCTCTGCTTTGTGTGCGCCCAGATGAGCAACCTCCGCACGTCTCTGCTGGGATTTTATGTCTGACCTAAAGTGCTTGGGAGCCCTTGGGTGGAAAACGGGAAGAGAAGGCTCTGAGAGTTGTGTGGTTGGGGCAAGGGTGTGAGGGCTGGGGGCAGTGAGTTGCCTGGTGCTGCTCCCACAGGATGTGGCTGACTTCGAGTGGGTGATGTGGTTCACCTCGTTCAGGAACATCATCATCTTCGCCCTCTCGGGACATGTCCTCTTCGGCAAGATCTGCTCCATGACGGTGCCACAGGTGAGCCAGGGCTGTGGTGGGATGGATGTGAAAGCACCAGGGTGGCCTGGGATCTGTGGAGGAGGCTGGGGGGATGCTCTGGGATGGGGGGGATGCTCTGGGATGGGGGGATGTCCGTGGATAAGGGGAGCAGAGTTGGTGCCCTCACTAGGCTGACCCTGGTCACGACTCTCTCCTGCAGCACCGGGCTGTGATGTACATGATCTACGGGGCCCTGGCTGTGCTGGGCAGCATGGGGCTCGTCTACCTGATGATCATCCTCTCCCACTGCCTTGTCCTCTACTCTGTTGCGCTCGCCAAGCAGAAGTGGCTCTGCTACCTGGCCGGGTTCTGCTGTCTCGCCTCCTTCAAAGTGGAGCCATTCGGCTCATGGCAGGTGAGTGCTGCCCTGGCCATGTCTGCCTCATTTCCAGCCCTCTTGTGTCCATCTCCTTGGGTTTATCTCCAAGAAGGGCTCCTGGGGCCCTCCCAGACCTCGGCCATTCCTCCTGGAGTCAGAGCTCCCACAGTGTTGGAGAGGGAAGGGGACTGTTGTGCCGCTGAGCTTGTCATGTTTTGGTGGCTTTAGGCTGGGCGAGACCTCAGGACACATGAGTCCTTCTTGCTGCCTGGGCAAGAGTTTGCTGGCCAGGCCAGACATGTTCCTGCCCCGTGCCTCAGTCTCCCCCCTGTAACACAGAGCTGGGCTGGGTTCAGTGGTGCCCATCTCTTCAGTCAGCCCAGTTAAGATTTTCTCTCACCGGTGGGTGGAGAGTGAAGCCCAGGAAGGACTTTGTCAAGCTATTCAGTCCCTCTGCAGGTCAGTGCTGCCTCTCCCCACCTGCTGTTTGCCTCCAAAAACATGTTCCCTCCCTCTCCATCAGCCTTGTGCTGGCTTTGCTTCGCTCCTGGGGAGGGTTCTGTCCCTGTGACAGGATGACATGCCCTCCCCAGACCAAAGCCTGCGTGACCAACAGCTGCTTGGTGAAGACATGGCCAAGAGGGTCTATCACTTCCAGAACTGTGCCAGGATGCAGGAGCCAGCTGGGAAATCAAGCCCCAGTTTTCTCTTTCCAGCTCATGAGCTCCAGGGACAATTGGTGTCAGAGCATAATTAGAGGCTTTGCCTGAACTGAAAACTAAACTGAAAGAGGTCAGGGTTAGATGAGATGTTAGGAGGAAATCCTTCCCTGGGAGGGTGGGCAGGCCCTGGCACAGGGTGCCCAGAGAAGCTGTGGCTGCTCCATCCCTAGATGTGTCCAAGGCCAGGCTGGACGGGGCTTGGAGCAACCTGGGCTAGTGGAAGATGTCCCTGCCCATGGCAGGGGGTGGAATGAGATGATCTTTAAGATTCCTTCCAACCCAAACCATTCTATGATTCTATGCTGCCCCAGGAGTGATGTCCCCCACAAAGCCGAGGGTCACAGAAGTGACACCAAGTTCCTGGTGGTAACTCTTGGTTTCTCATCCAGAGCGGGTTCGTAACGGGAGCTTTTGATCTCCAAGACGTCCTTTTCTACGGAGGGAGCACTTTCACCATCATGCGCTGCATGAGCTTTGCACTTGAGAGCTCTGAGAAGAAGGAGGGCATCTACTCCATTTTCGACCTCCTCAAGTACAACTTCTACCTCCCATTCTTCTTCTTCGGGCCTGTCATGACCTTTGACCAGTTCCACGCCCAGGTGAGTGCTCCTGAGGCTGGGCTGGAGGAGAACCTCTCCCTGTGTTTATTTGCTTGAGTTTATTGTCTACAAACCACCACCCACCCCTTTGGCCACAGTTGAGGTGTGAATGGTTGTGGAACTTCCTGTGGTCACTTATAGTCTGGGCTGTCCATAATGCTGTGGATTTTGTGGGGAAGGGCATGAACTGATGGGATTTTAACATTTCTCTTGGATTTTTGGCCATTTCACAAGGGAGGACCTTGCTGTGATGAAAGGGAGGTCTCAAGCCGTGTCCTCTCCCACTGGCCACCTGCGCTGCCTCACTCTCCTTGTGTTGTCACCCCAGCCCCTTCTTGCTTCCCCACTGAGTGGTGCCAGGAGGGCACAGTGAGGGCCAGACAGGGACTTATTTCTCCAGAAATCAGTAAGACTGGGTGTTTGAACAACCAGGGGTTTCCTCTGTGCTCCAAGGAATACCCTGATGCCCCAAGTTTTTGCCTGTACCACACAACCAAGGGAGATTTTGGATGAGAAGACTCCAAACTGCCCTGGGAAACACCAGCAGAAGCTGGGCTGGGACCAGCCGACCTCCGGAGCTGTTCCACAGCCAGAGATGAAGGAAACCAGCAGTGCTCTCTCCCTCCTCTCTTCTTCCCATCTCAGCATTCTTTTATACCAGTGATCAGCCTTGGCCATCAAAGCAAACTGGTGCTGCTGCCTAAGGGAGGGACCTCTTGCTGAGGGGGGTTCCCATGACCCCTCTGATTCCTTTTGAAGAAGAAGAGTTCTATTGAATTTTTGGACCCAAACTGACATCTGGGTGCAAGAGTGATTTGGAAAACCATTTGTGAAATCAGAAGAAAAACTACCCCAGGGCAGGGAAGAGCAGCCAGAGCCTCATGGTGAGGAGGAGACCAAAGACCCACCAAACCAGCGCCTTTTCCCCAAAATGGGGCTGGTGCTGGTTGCCTAAGAAAGGATCTGCACTGGGCTTGTTTCTTCCAAGGATGAACCCTGATCCGAGTCCTGCTCCTTGCCGGTTTGTTCACACATGGAACGAACACCCTCATGGTGCCTGTTGGAAGGAACCAGAGCCCTCAGGTCTTGCAGGATCTGTTTAAAAGGATTTTTAGAGCATTTGACCCTGAAGATCATAAGGTCAGCTCTGGTGTCCACCTAAGGGATGCAGCCAGGTGCCTATAAATTGGGACATTAAACTCCTCATGTCTCCCACACCTGAACTCCCACTGCTCCTGCCAGGCTCGATCTAGGGGGAGTTTTCTTTCCTGCTCCTTTAC
Source organism: Sclerurus mexicanus (assembly GCA_013396755.1). Classification (NCBI taxonomy): domain Eukaryota; kingdom Metazoa; phylum Chordata; class Aves; order Passeriformes; family Furnariidae; genus Sclerurus; species Sclerurus mexicanus. The sequence goes on from VWZF01003861.1 coordinate 345,362, forward strand.
ACGGCCCCAAACTGTGCTGTCCAAAGCCACTTAATGACCAATTGCCCTCTCTGTTGCTTGGAACGCTCACCCCAAAGGTGCAAGGATTAGGTCCCCAACCCCTTTCCCATGCCCCGGGCAGGGGTCCTGTGTTGGCCTGGCCACCACTGCCACCTCCTGGCTACATCCCCCCTGCACTGCTGGAGCTGCAGCTGATTGCAGAGGGGAGTTCTTAATTGCCCAGCAGCAATTAGGGCAGGAGGCAGGTGGAGTCCCTTCCCCAGGCTAGGCCAGTTAGGGAAGGGATCTGCTCCCTTTGGCTCTTACTGGTCCTGCATCCTAGTGGAGCTTGTGCACCTCCATGTGGGAAGGGAATTCACCTGTACCAGGGCTTAACCAGCCCAATCTGAGCTGAGAAGCATCTTCTTTAACACGATGAAAGGAACAAATTCACTGCTGTAGGGATGGGACTGTGGGAGACACAGCCCTGATCTCAAGGGGATGGTGGCCAAGTGCTGCTGCCACCACATGCAGGCATGAGGATGAGAGGAAACAACCTCAGGTCACACCAAAGGAGGTTTAGATCAGATACATGGGAAAATTTGTTCAAGGAAATGATTGTCAATGATTGGAACAGGCTCTCCAGGGCAGTGGTGGAGTCACCATTCCTGGAGGCATTTAGAAGATGTATAGATGTGGCACTTGGGTATATGGGTTTGTGGTGGCCTTGCCAGTGCTGGGAGAATAGTTGGACCCAATGATCTTAATGGATTTTTCCAACCTAAGTGAATCTATGAAAGGAGGGTTCCGTGTCCTCCCACACCTCTCCATTCCAGAGCTTGTCTTCCCTCAGCTTCTCCTTCAGCTCAGGGTCCAGCGACCCCTTTGTATCCTTAAAGCACCTGGCTTATAACAGACACCAAGAAAATCTGGCAAAGGCTTTAATTCTCAGGAATCATCTGGATTTGACAACTGGGCTGGTGCGGCAGCCTGTGGATTATGCAGGGAGAGCTCCCACCTCTCGCAGGGAATAAAGGGGAAGTAATAAACGTAAGAGGATTTTGAATACAGCAGCAATTTTCCGGTGGTGCGGGGAAGCAAGGACACTGTTCTGCCCGGTGTAATCCTCCAAGCTCCTCTGGTGGCGTTTGCATTACAAGAACCAGAGATATGACAGCTCCTGGAGGCAAAGCCAGGCCCCTGTTTGTACAAGGCACAGCAGAGATGAAGTCCCCATCCATCAGGTCCCACTCGAGCAGCTCCCCTTCTCATTTATAGCAGGAGTCTGCAGCAGGAGATCCAGAGATCATCAGGCATCCTCCTCCTCCTCCTCCTCCCAAATGACCTTGGCCAAAATTATGTATCTGGCCCTGGTGGAGCTGACAGCCCTGGAATCCACCCTTTAGATGTGATGGGTACGGACTTTTTACTCCCCCTTAGTGACCCGTGCAAGGGGTTGTCCTTAAGGAAAGTTGATTTTCTGAACATGCCCCTGCAGAAAGAACATAAAGCCCTGGGAGCTCCTGGTTGGTATGGATTTCACCCCACCCCAGGGTGGTACAACCAGAGCTGTCCCTGCTGTGTCTCACCCTGTGCCTGCTCTGCTGGACACCCCGGTGGTGGGGACAGGAGGGTGGTGCAGGAGGCACATTGGTGCCATGCTGAGCACTGAGAATATTGGAGGGGTGCTGTGGGTGGGACACATCCTGCTCCTTGTGGATGTGCCCACCTGAGCTAATCCTTGTGTCCGCCCTCATCAGTGGAAATTTGGGCCACGTAGTCCATGGTGTGATTTCAGAAGAGAGTGGTGAGTCCCCATTGGGACCTTGAGTGTTCCTCTGGGTGGAGGGTCGTGCTTCCCATCCCATCCCTTGGCTCAGCCCTTTCCTGGTTGGTCCCTCCCGGCAGGTGAGCACACGGGAGCTGAGGCGCAAAGACGACGAGATGAAGAACATCCGAGTCAATGCCCTCCTGCACGTGGGGGCCATCGTGGCTGTGGACATCTTCTTCCACTTCTTCTACATCCTCACCCTCCCCTCCGACCTGAAGTTCGTGACCCGCCTCTCGGACTGGTCCCTGGGTGAGTGGCCGTGCTTGGACACGTTCACACCTCCACACTCAGCTCCAAGGCAGTGGTGAGTGATCCAGACCTCCAGCCACCCCTGTTGAGGGGCTTTGGCAATGCCTGTCTTGCACAGGTTTGGGTAAAACCTCCCCTCTTCCCATTGACCAGAGGTGGGGCAGGGCAGCCCTGGAGAGCAGCTGGTGCTGCTCTGACCTCCCCAGTGTGAATTGTTTACTTTGGGGGTTCAGAATCTGAGCACCAAGACGTTCCTGCTGCCTTTGTGTGGAGTGGAAGGGAGCTCCAAAAAATCAGCAGGACGCAGCCAACAACGTGCAGCAAGGCAGACCTGATGGCCTGTGAGGAACGTTGTTCATAGAGTGGTCAAACACTGGAACAGGGGCCCACAGGGGTTACAGGTTATCCCAGAAAACTCACCTTCAAGGCTTAAATGGACAACATCCAGAGCAGCTCCATTTAAAGCTGGCTCTTCTCTAAGCAGGGCTGGACTGAGAGACCTCCAAAAGCCAAACTCCCAGGGTGAGTGGTGGTAGCAGGGCTGGAATTCATCTGGCAGCTGCATGGAGGATTTCAGCTGGTCAAATACACATCTGGTGGCAGCATTTGAGACACCCCCGACACAGCAGAGGACAAGCAAAGGCTGGAGGACCTTTGTGTCTCTCCAGGACAGCAGCTGGAGGGCAGGATAAAATCCTAATGCAGCTGGAATGGCACTAGCACTGATTCAGGGTGTCCTAAGAGACCTGAGGGGACTGACCACACTTGTGTCACTCCAGAGGGAGTTGAGCTCTTGTGACTGTACTGAGCTCACCTGCCTGGTCCATGGTGGGAGCATTGAGGCGCTTCATGGCCCCTCATCTGAGTCCCACCAAGAGGGGGACATTCTACCTTCTGCTTGCATAGGAATTTGAAATCTTTAGTGCCTCATCCTGCAGGGTTTGTCCCCCTCTCCAAGACAGAGGTTCTGGCCCTGACTGCTGTAACATCAACATTACATTGATGGCCACAGGGAGCTGGAGTGGGGGGCATTTTGATGGTGGGGCCAATAAAACCTCAGAGGTCAGCGCTGAGAACTCTGAGGTGAGTTCATCACAGTTTAACAAGCCTTAGAGGGAAGGAACAATCTTCTGATGGAATAAATGACTGTATATACAGAATTTCCTGAACTATCAAGACCAATACACAGTTTGGTCCCAAATACCCCAAGAGGAGGTTGTAATTTGCTTCAAGCTTCTTAAAAAGCTTAGTTTTAAAAGCTTTGCTGGTCCAAGACAGCATTAGACTTGTCCTCTTGATGTTATTCCTGTTGCAATAGATTTCATGCTCCCATGGGACATGATGTCCCCCCAAAATCCTGAGGGTGATACGTTTTGTGTTCCTCTTCAACCACTTGACTCGTTTTTGCTCCAGCTGGCCTGGCCTACTCCAATTTGGTGTATGACTGGGTGAAAGCTGCTGTCATGTTTGGGGTCATCAACACCATTGCCAGACTGGACCACCTGGACCCACCCCAGCCCCCAAAATGCATCACCATGCTCTACATCTTTGCAGAAACGTGAGTACCCCAGGTTTGAGCTGAATGAAACGTTCATGGTGGGAAGAACATCAGGGCAGTTCTTCTGAGGAGATGGTCTGTGAGTTGTAGACCATCTACGTTGAACAATCCATACTGAACCTCCAGTCTGGACCTGGCCACAGCCCAGGGAAACATTCTGGGACAGGAACAATAGTTAAGGAGAGAAGTTAAACCTGTCCAAGGAAGGAGCACGGAGAACTTCTGCAAGCAAGGTCCAGGTTATACCTTGCCAGGGGACTGGGTTTTGTAACTTGTATTTTATCGTCGTCACTGTGTGTTTTAACATGTTTTTATCATCTGCATTTTAGGCATTTTGACAGAGGAATTAATGACTGGCTGTGCAAGTAAGTGTCTGATTGACCACCTCTAGCCTGGTTTGGGGTCTTCTCTTTCATCATACAGCAATGAGACATCAAATGCTCTTCATCCCAAAGCTGAGGTGTCCTCTCCTCTGGGTGAATCCCACTGTTTGGTCTGTTTAGCCCCAAACCTGTTGAATTAATTGCCACAAAGAGCAACAAAAGCTCCTCCAGAGCTGGGAATGAGACAGTCCTATCCCAGAAATCCCTTTAAGTCTGGTGGGTTTAGCATTCCCTCGAGGGAGGAAGAGTCGGGTTTGTATTCTATCAGGAGAAAAGGGATTTGAGCCCAGGTCTCCCGTATCCTGTAGCTCCATCTACATCTCCCTCAGCCCTTCAGCCATGAGGACACACCAGCAAACCTGGACTGAAGGCAGTGGCTGTTCTGCAATGAAATCCTGAGCCCCACAAGTCTGAGGAAGAGCCTGAGACTCTACAGATCCCTGGGTTTTAGCAACCCATTACCTGCCAGAGGGGAAAAGGAGGGTATTTTATCCTTAGGGAATTATAAGTTCGTGAGGAACACATGTCACGAGCAGCTGGACTGCAGCAAAATCCAGTTTATTGCTCGAGCGTGTCAGCCAGAACATCCCTCCTTTCTCACTGGAATGACCTGCCTGTGGGGAGCCTGTGGTGGGATAAGGCATTCCAGAGGGGTCTCCTTGACTAGAGGGAGCACCAACCCCTTTCCTTGGCTATGATCCTTGTGGGTCCCTTCCAACTCAGCACATCCCGTGGTTCTGTGCCCAGGTACGTGTATGATCACATTGGAGAGAACCACGACAACATCCTCAAGGAGCTCCTGGCCAGTGCCACCACCTTTGCCGTCACCACCCTGTGGCTGGGGCCCTGTGAGATCGTTTACATCTGGTCTGCCGTCAACTGCTTCGGCCTCAACTTTGAGCTCTGGGTGCAGAAGTTCTTCCAGCTGGGGCTCTTTGCCAAACTGGAGGTGAGGGGCTGGGCTGCAGGTGGAGGGGGGAAATTGATGGATCTGGGACCAAACCCTGGTGCTGGAAAATATATTGATTGTAGAGAGCTCAGACTTGTTTATGCAAGCCAGCTCCACTTTGAGCTGAGGTTAAAGAGCAGAATCACTGGTGATGCCATGAAGTTCCATATCCTGGCCTTTGGAAACTCTTTCCTTATGGCCTTTGCTTTCGTAGATTCATTAAGGTTGAAAAAGACCTCTGAGATCATCAAGTCCAACCATCAAGCCACCACCACCATGTTCACCACTGAACCATGTCCTCAAGTGCCACACACACAGGTTTTTTGAACGCCTGCAGGGATTGTGACATCCCAGGGATGCCTTGGACAGAAATCCAAGAGAGGTGGGAATGCAGCTCTGATGAGGCATCAAAGTACCACAGACGGGCACAAAATCGGAGATCTATCCATGGGGAAAAGCTTAAATATTTCTCCATGGACATATGGGGAATAGTCTAGAGGGATTATCTGTATTTTATGATCCCATGCGGAAATGTTTATATATTTCCGTTCTTGTTCTGCAAAACATCTTGACATTCTGAGTGGTTTTGATCTAATTTCTGATAAAATCAAGTGTTCAGCTACTAGAATAAATTATTTCCCGAACACTCTAAGCACAGTGCCCTGTCTCTGTATGAGACCAAGATGTCTTGGGCACAGGTGGGATGAAAAGTCTTAGGAAACTCCATCCTGGAAACAATCATGTTCCTTTATTTGTTTTGCCCAACCTGAAGTCTGGAGATCCTAAACTGGTTAAATAACGATCTATTCTGAATGCAAACTGCAGAGAGCAATCCTCCCGTTTGCTCCCCTTGTTGAACTTCTAATCAGATTAAGGCTCTCACAGGCAGCGAAATCTCCTTCCCTGTGGCACCACAATTCTCAGCACTAAGTGGCCTGGGGACTCACTGTGCACTTTGAAGAGTGATCTAAACCCTTTCCTGCTCCACTCCCAGCGGCAGCTCCTGAGGATTATGTGCCAGTGACAATTTCACTCTGCTGCTGTCACTGGTTTTCAGCCTTTTTTTTTTTTTTAATTTCCTAAGAAACAGTTTTTACCAGGACTGGAGAGTGATTTGTGTGTCGGGCTGATAATAAAACTCCTGGTACACAGCAGCATTCTTCTGCCTTGAGGAATGGCTTACCCAGCCATGACATTCCTAAAGGGGCTCCAGGAGAGCTGGAGAGGGACTTTGGGCAAGGGTCTGGAGTGACAGGACAAGGAGGAATGGCTTCAAACTGTCAGAGGGCAGGGATGGATGGGATATTGGGAAGGAATTCCTCCCTGTGAGGGTAGGCAGGCCCTGGAACAGGTTGCCCAGAGAAGCTGTGGCTGCTCCATCCCTGGAAGTGTCCAAGGCCAGGTTGGATGGGGCTTGGAGCAACCTGGGCTGGTGGAAGGTGTCCCTGTCCATGGCAGGGTGTTGGAACTGGATGATCTTTGATGTCCCTTCCAATCCAAACCGTTCTATGATTCTACAAAACGTGAAACTGTGTCTGACATCTTGACCCTACCCATGGGGGCCCTGAAGCACCAGTTCAGAGTCCCTCATGCAGCAGAGCAGAAGTTTTGCCTTGTCCTTCTGTTTCTTCATCCCAGAGGCACTAAAAGCTGCTCCAACTTTTGCCTCCCCTCTGGAATCCCAGCTGGAGTTTTCTGGAGCTGGACCAGTGCATTCCCCTTCCTTACAGCCCTGTTTTTCCTCACTCTTTACTCCTCTGCCCTCCACAGGCCAAAATGTCAGGGGCCATGTCTCGGCGGATCAGGGCAGCTTTTGGGGCAGTGAATTTCTGGGCCATTGTCCTCTACAACATCCTCGCCCTCAACAGTCTGGACTTTGCACTGCTGGTGACCAAGAGACTCCTGGTGACGGGTAAGGTGCTCCCAGCCTTCCCCACTGGGGGACCCTCGTCTTAATGGGGACTGGAGAGGAGCTGGGGACAGCCACTGTTGAGTCCTCCTGGGGCCAAAGTGGCTCAGCCATGGGCTTGTTACGGGCTCTAAATGTCCTCAAATCTTACACAAGAAGTGCGGGCAGTGGTTTGTTAGCTCCCACCCTCCTCACGAGAGCGCTCCGAGGTGCCAGGTGCCCTCCAGGTGTGCTTGTGCAGCTCCTGGCACAGCCTGGCACTGATTTAGTCTCCTTGGAGCACTGCAAAGGTCATATTTGCCCCACCACGCTGGGCTGAGTCCCTGACTGTGAAACAGTCCTGTTGCTGGAGGAAGGGATTTACTTGTCCTGCCTCATCTCCTTTGCTTTGGCAGCTATTCCTGCATCAGGCTGAAGGTGACAGGTCCAAACCCTCATCCTGCAGCCTGCACACTTCTAATCAGAGCATGGTGGCACTATCTTGAAGTCTTCCTGAGCTGCCCAGGGTATAAATAGCCCCGGGAGCCGGCGTCCTGCAGCCCTCTGTGGGCTGGGGCTGGTGCAGGGAATGGATAATGTCATGCTCTGGGCTCAGTGTGCCAGGAGTGCCTGCCTGCTGAGCCAGCTGGCTTTTGCTGGTTGCATTATTCATTGCAGAGGTCCTGTTTCAGCAGGGACAAGCCCTGTATCCCCCCTCTGCTGTGGATACCGGGTCTGTGACTGCAGATGCCGTCAGACCCTTCCGAAGTGGAGGGAGAGCTCCTGGTTCTCAGTCACTGATGTAGGTGACCAAAATACATGTTTCCCTGGGTGGACACTGTGTCCCTACTAAGGACAGGACAAGGCTGGGGCTGATCCTCAGCATCTGTGGGGCCCAAAGCTTCCAGAAGGTCAAAGTGTTGAGCAATGGGCAGAAAATCACCCATAGTGTCTGAACTTGGGGAGCAGAAGGAATTCTGGGGGTAAGAGAGCATTCAAAGCCATGTTCTCACATTACCTGCAGTCCATTGTGCCTTGGTGGGCTTAGGCACAACTTCATCCAATATCTCTTCCTGGGGATTTCTCTTCTCTCGGTGAAGCTGCAGGGCTAGATCTGTGACAAAAAATGGCATTGGCCATCATGAACTTGCGGGACCTCCCAAACCCACCTGGGAGGCAGCAGTGCTGCTGAAAAATCGGCGTGGAACCACACGAGGATGACCATGTCTCCCTCCCTCTTCCAGGTTTCCCTGTCAGCACCTTGTCCTTCTGGTTCATCACCTACTGTGGAGTGCAGCTGATCAAAGAGCGTGAGCGCATCCTGGCCATCGAGGAGGAGGAGAAGGGTGACAAGGCAAAGGTGGAGTAGGGGAGGCACCAGCAGGCTTGTCCCAAAGCCTTGTCTCCCTTCTAGCCTCTGCTGCCAGGCCAGCCCCTGGCCAGGGCTCTCCAAGCCCTCCTGACAATCGGACTCGTAGCTCACCCTTGTAGAAGTCACCTGGAAGGCACAGGTCACCCCTTGCTGCAGGAAGGATTCTCCGTGGGCATTTCACAGGCTGCCCAAGCGGCTCCCAGGACATTTCTTTAATGCCAGATGGAGCCACCCCATCGCTCTTCTGCCCCTCTGCCATTGTGCAGGCCAAGAGGTTTCACCCCCTGTGTCCCACAGCACTTGGTCCACCAGCACTTGGCTCTCCCACACGACACGTAGCCAATGTCCCCCTGAGGAGACTCTCCAGGTCCCACAGCTGGAGGTTTTAGGGTGGGCCAGGGCAGTCTGAGGAAGGTGGTGCTGAGCCTGCTCTGAGCACACCATCTCCAGGGTGATTCCAGCCCAACCATGCCATGTTCACTTCCCCATAAGGAGTGCTCAGAGTTTGATGTTCCACGTTCAGCACCTGTGGCTGTGCAGTGAGGGCTGTGAAAGGGCTCAGCAGGATCTGCTCCTACCAAGAGGGAGTAAATAAATAGCAGAGGCTTAATGGCAAAGGGAGGAGGACCAGGAAAGACATAGAAGGGTAACTTCAATGGGTGGGTGTTACACTGTCTACGAAACAGGTCCCTTCACTGCTAAATGTCATGGAAAAAGTGATTTAGTGCCAACACCAGGTATAGTTAATGAGAGCATGGGAGCCAAACTGCTTCAGAGCCCTCGTGCATCATCTGCAGGTCATGCTGGCAGCAAGAATGCCAAAGAAACACAACACATGGCCCACAACTGCTTGGTCCCCCAGCTCATGCCCTAAGGGCCCTCCTCTGCTGGCTCTGATGCTGATGTGGCCACCAAGACCATCCTGCTGTGCCATGTGTCCTGGGACTCAGGCCAAATCCCACTTCTATTCTTTTTATATGCCATGGACAAAGGTTTAAACTCACATTCCTGCCCATGGCTGAGGGACAGAAGATGCTGTAGCCAACTCTTGCTCATCTCCAGCCACCCACCCCTTTTCTCAACTGCCTTTGGTGTGCACAGCCCCAGCCCATGAGTGCATGGCTGAGTGAGCACACAGGTAAATACAACCAGAGGAGAAAGACCCTGAGTGAGGGGCAGTGACTCAGGGCTGGGTGGTGGAGGGAAAGCCCATGAGAGACTTCTTGGAGACTCCTTTGGGACACTGCATGGGAGTGTGTGAAACATGGTGCCTTGGGGGAAAGGTGGGTTAATAACTTAAAAATAGCTCTGGCTCTCTCGCACTTTAGAGTAACTTCCAGTGGCCTTATGTCTGAGATATGTCAGTGTTTGGTGAGGGCAGGATCTGGACCCTTTTGCAATGTGGATGTGCAAAGACACTTGGTGCTGGTGTGGCTTCCCTGTGGACGAAGCAGGATCAGCTCCTAGCCAGCTTTCAGCTCTGCCAAAGTAATTTGTGAAGTCCCCGATAAATGTCACTTATTTATGTAGTAAATAAACGTTGGACGACTCTGGCACCTGCTGCTCATCCTGTTCTGCTGCTGCAATGCAGGTGACACCAGGGGTGATGCCCGGCCATCGGAGCAGGTCCTCACTTCCCACCCAAATTGGGACACAAGACATTGTTGATTTCAACAGAAACCCACCTCGGTGGCATCCCCAGAAGGGAGGTTGGGCTGCAGCTCGATTCATACTCGCCTTTATTTTGACTCCACCTTTGTTCTGGTGGAATATCTTGAGCCTACGGCCACCAAACTGTGGGTTTTGAGTTGGGATCTGTTCGTTTTATTTCTGGGACCCTGACCAAAAATGCTGGAATTAACAGCAGGTTAAGCCTGGGTGGCATCTCTTCACATCCCTGAAGCCCCTCTAGCTGCCAGGCACATCCCTTTTTAGCCCAGCTCTGATGCTGGACTTCTGGAAGGTGTTTCTTGGCATCTCCATTATTTCAGATTTACTTTTCCCACCATAACAGCTATGGCACGATGTGCTTTCTCCAGGGTGAAATTAATCTCTCCTCCACATGGGTGTCCTTGCACAGCCACCACCACCCTGGGCTGCTGAGACCAAGGGCTCTGTCCCTCTGGGTGGCCCCGCTCAGGTCCTTGGCTGCCCCAGGGGGACAGAGTCACCTCCAGTGCCGAAGTGGGTGACTCACATGGCAAAGCCCAGTGACTCTGCACTGTCCTCCTGACTTGNTCCACATGGGTGTCCTTGCACGGCCACCACCACCCTGGGCTGCTGAGACCAAGGGCTCTGTCCCTGTGGGTGGCCCCGCTCAGGTCCTTGGCTGCCCCAGGGGGACAGAGTCACCTCCAGTGCCGAAGTGGGTGACTCACATGGCAAAGCCCAGTGACTCTGCACTGTCCTCCTGACTTGGGTGCCCTGGCAGTGAAAATAGCCCATTCACTAAGGATCTATATTTACCCAGCAGCTGCAGCTGCTGAAGATGCCAGAAGGAGCTAATCTTAGACACCAGTCCAGTGAGTGATTTGTTGGACACATTTCATGGCAGATCTTGGGCTTTGCCCTCCTTTACCCCAAGTTATCTCCTCAGTGTCGCTGCTCCATCCAGCCCAGGAGGTTTGGTGGGCCAGGATGCCCTGGTGCTATCTCAACTGGAGAGGAGGAGACCCTCAGCCTCACGGAATGCCTCTCTGGAATGGGATATATCCACTGCTCATCTCTCTCCTGGAGAAGAGTATCTCATCTCGTCTTGTTATTGCCTGCTGGTTCATAAAACTCACCCAAGAAGCCAAGAAAAGCAATTATTTATTGCAATTGCAAATACCAATTAATAGCCCCACACTGGGCACTTTCTTGATCAGCCTGACATGGTTGCAATTCCTGCATTCACCTTTCTTGTCCTAAAATTTTGTATGGGAGGGAGTGATCCTGCTACATTATATCCCATCCCCTTAGGATGCTTTCCATGTATCCTGTCATGGCTTAATCCCAGCTGGCAATGAAACACTACACAGCCTGTCATTCACTCCTCATCCCCAGTGGGGAGGAGAATTGGAAAGAAAAGGTAAACAGGTAAACCTCTTGTGTGATAAGAACAGTTTGATATTTGAAACAAAAGATGATGATGATGATGATAAAAATAATAAAAGTAACAGAACCCAAGAGAAAAAAGTGATGCACAATAAGATCACTCAACACCCACTGACTGATGCCCAGCCTGTCTCCAAACCGCAGCTGGCCCCTTTCTGGGTAACACTCACAGTTTATATACTGGGAATGACATGCTGTGGTTTGGAATATCCCTCTGGCCAGGTCAGGTGAGCTCTCCTGGCTGTGAGGCTTCCCAGCTTTTTGTGCAGCTCCTCGTTAGCAAAGATTGAGACACTGTAAGTCCTTGACTCAGGGTGAGGACCACTCAGCAACAACCAAAACATCAGTGTGGGGTCAACATTATTTCACCTTAAATCAGGAAAACACAGCGCTGCACCAGCTACGAGGAAGAAAACAAACTCTGCCTCAGCCAAAACCAGGACCTTCACCCACTCCCATGTCCTGGGGGGGCTGTTGCCCGCTTGGAGACACACTTAAAAACTTAGTCCATTGGTCACTGGAAATCACTGGGTGTATCCCTGTCAGATCTGGGGGGGTCTCAGTGCTTGGGCTGCTTCCCCAGGCCTTGAAGCTGGTCCAGCTGCTGTGCAAAGTCACTGAAACCCATGGAGACCCCAGAGCAGCTCTGGGACCAGCACAGTGATCTTTCCCTGGGTGAACCACGGACCTGAGAGATGCCAGACACCCTCTAATTGGTCAGGGGTCCTCCAGGAAGGGATGGGAAGTTGCTGAATTCAGCAGCAGCTCCTTGTGGTGTGTCGAATATGGAAGCAAAACTCAGATGGGCAGCACACACCGAGCAGCACAGCAAAAAGGAAAACAAGCCCGGGCTCAAGGGAGATTAATGGCAGGGGAGGGGGGGATATCCCAGCTGGTGGCACAACAACACAGGATTAAACTTGGGACAGAGCAGAGCTGACACACAGGGAGGGGAGAGGGGAGGATGGGGGTGTCCAGCCCCAGATGTCAAGGGAGGAGAGAAAGATTTCTGAAGTTCGACCCAGTTCAAAGATCAGCACTCGGTGTTTGATCCCGTCACAGATGAGCAGCACAGGAGAAGAGCTTATGATGTGAGCTCTGAAAACAGCTTGTGGTTATTTTCCTGCTATATTGGTACCTCCCAGATGGTGCTGGAACCACACCAGTACAAAAGGGCTTCATACCAGTACAGCTCCCTCCCTCTTCCCACTCATGGAGATAATCATCATGGCAATTTTTATAAATACATCCCTGCCAGGCTAAGGGGTTATGTGGCTTTAAATACACCAAGAGTAGCGGCTAATATCTTTGCATGGGCTTAATTAAATCATTAATTAAATCTGTGCCATCACCGAGTGTCAGCCAGACCAGAGGGTCCATAGGAAGAGATAAAACAGATTCATGTGCAAGTTTTACTATAGGTATAAATAATCAGAGCTGCTCTGTTCACCCATGTCTGTCAAAACTAATTTGCCTCTTTGTGAGTTCCATGGGAAAAGATGGAGCTGAACTGGTCATCTGAGGACCCATGGGGCTTCCTAGACATCCATGAGCATGTAAGTAGGACACAAGACCTGATGGAGAGCTCAGCCACTCTGGATCACCAGCTCAAGGCCAGGCAGGTTGTCCTGCTGTTGCTCTACACTTCACCATGGGGGTGTTGAATCAGCAGACCTTAGCAGGAGACCCTCAGTTTGCTAGAAGGTATTCGTGTTTAGAAGCCCTAATGTGTGAGCTGAAGCCTTCTGTTGCATTTCCTTTGCTTCTGTCCTCCCTCAGACACTCTCTCTGTCACCAACATGTGGAAAAGATGAATATGTTGATGATAAGGTGCCCAGAGACTGTTCCATTGGGGCCCATGCATGTATTACAGAATCACAGAATTAAGGAGGTTGGAAAATACCTCTGAGATCATCAAGTCCAACCTGTGACCAGACCATGGCACTAAATGCCACATCCAGTCTTTCCTTAAACACCTCCAGGGATGGTGACTCCACCACCTATTGCAGAGAAAGGGAGACATCCCTCTCCCACAATCCTCAAATCTCCTCCTTTAGTAAGACTTTTTAAGTAACTTCCAGCACTGGCTTTGTATCCCACACAGGGCTGTAAACAAACAGCTCTATCTCCATTTCCCACCCCCTTCCAGGCTCCTGAGAAGTGACTCTAGAGGAGAATAAAGGACAAACCTGTGCAGCAAAGCATCCCTGGGAGGCAGCTGGCTGGAGTCGGGGATGCCACAAAGCCCACATAAGACTCTCCCTTAGCGCATCTTTCCAGCTTTGACTTCATGGTCTATTTTTAGCACAGCCAAAGGTTTGGCATTTTTGGATCAGTCACCCCAGAGCCGTCAGGAGAAAGTCTCAGCCTTGCCACTCATGAGCCAGGAGGCACATTTGGGTGTTTGATTCACCTGGAGGCCGTTCCCCAAGCGCGTCCCCCGTCGTGTCACGGCAGCAACAGCTCCCGCTCCCCCCGCGGTGACTCCCGAGCTGACAGACCCTTCCTGAATTACTGGGGCTGGAATTACAGCTGTTCCCCCTCCCTCCCTCCTTCCTCATCCAATGTGTCATATTAAAGGGTGATCGGCTTACACATGCTGCACTATGGATTCCTTAAGCTCCGCAGCGCCGTGTCTATATATAAAGCCGGTGCTGGAAGCTGAAGAACACAGACAGCTGCCATAGTAGGGAGCATTTCACATTCCCAGTGTGCCGACGGGCTGGAAGCAAGGGAGGCTGCGAGCCCTGCTTTGAGCAAGTTTCTTGCCCAGGGGCTCAGGGATAGCCGTAAATATATCTCTACAAAAGAAGGATTGGGAAAAAGGACGGGCTGTCGCTCCTCGCCATGGGTTTGCCTCTTGATCAAGTGGAAGAATTGCGTCTCTACCAGCAGACTCTTCTCCAGGGTGGACTCAAAGACATGTTGGACCACAGTAAGTTTCTGGACTGTGTCTTGAAAGTCAAAGGGAAGGAGTTTCCCTGCCATCGGCTGGTGCTGGCAGCCTGCAGCCCCTATTTTCGAGCCATGTTCCTCTCAGACATGGAAGAGAGCAAGAAGAGGGAGATAAGTTTGGAAGATGTCGATCCGGATGTCATGGGCAAGATCCTCCACTACATCTACACCTCCGAGCTGGAGATCACGGAGCAGAATGTGCAGGACATCTTCTCCGTGGCCAACATGTTCCAGATCCCCTCCATCTTCACTGTGTGCGTGTCCTTCCTGCAGAAGCGGCTCTGCCTCAGCAACTGCCTGGCCATCTTCAGGCTGGGGTTGATGCTGGATTGTGCCCGGCTGGCCGTGGCTGCTCGCGATTTCATCTGCGACCGCTTCGCGCTGGTCTCTCGCGACGAGGAGTTCTACCAGCTCTCCCCCGATGAGCTCATCGCCATCATCTCCAGTGACTCCCTCAACGTCGAGAAGGAGGAGACCGTGTTCGAGGTTGTGATGAAGTGGGTGGGGACCAAGGACCGTGAGAGCCGGCAGAAGGCCTTGCCCATCATCTTTGAAAGCATCCGCTTCCGTCTCATGCCCAATGACTACATCAAGGACCACGTGGAGAAGCACACCATGGTGAAGTCCAGCCCGGAGCTCCTCAAGAAGCTGCAGATGGTGAAGGATGCCCAGAAAGGCAAATTCACTGTGGTGAAGAAGAAGAAGGTGAAGAAAACCAGCGAAAATCAAGCGAAAGATAACGTTGTCAATGGAGCAGTAGATGAGGAGGAAGACACGGATGAGGATGCTCTCCCTGGGATCTTAAATGACACGATGCGCTTTGGGATGTTCCTTCAGGACCTCATTTTCATGGTGAGCGACAGTGGAGCAGTGGCCTATGACCCCAATGCCAACGAGTGCTATTTTGCCTCCCTGTCTACTCAAATCCCAAAGAACCACATCAGCCTGGTGACCAGAGAGAATCAGATCTTCATTGTTGGGGGACTGTACTACAACGAGGACAGCAAAGAGGATCCCATGAGTTCCTACTTCCTACAGGTACTGCTTTTATCTTTCTATTGTGTCTTGCACCACTTTGGAGCATCACCAGCTTTTGTGTGTTGTCAGTAATTTTCCTTGTCATGTGATGTTAAAATGGAAGTTTTAAATGAAGGAGAAGCATCTGGGTGGCTTTACTAGAGATTCTTCTCCCTCTATTTTTAAGGCAGATGCCTCTGAGGGTGGTTCTGATGATTGAGGAAGGAGGATTGAAGGTGTAGGTAATAAGAATAAGCCTTCCTGGTTCCAATCCTGAACAGGGCACTGTTTAAAACAGTGAATTTGGTCCAGCCCTGGCTACCGTACGGCACACAAAGCGAAAGGTTAGTGACATCAGGTCTGTGTTCTGCTTTGCATTCCCTGCTGATGAAATCCCAGGAAAACCCAAGAGTGACTCTGCCAGGTGCCAAAAAAACAGGAGCAGCAGCAGCTACAGCCGCAGAGTGAACACCCCAAGGACACAGGAAATGTTCCTTCCTACCAACATTCCTAGTGCTGTTCTTCCCCCTGGAGATGGGCTTGTTCCAGCTCAGTCCCTGCCGTGGCCATTTCCCTCCTGTGAGGGGGAAACCATAGTGTGACATCCTTGGGGATAGTCCACAAGGAAAGCGGCTGTTGTAGCTCAGCAGTGACCAAGGCTGTGGTTGGACTGGGCTGTGCACAGGCAATCTGAGCCTCCGCCTGGGCTGGAACCCAAGAGCACTTTCCCTGTAGACAGCAAACCCAAGGCGCCCTTCCTGCTGATCCTGAGGAATCCAGGAAATCCTCTGCTCTTCTTCCCATACCCAGAAATCCTTTGGTCCTTCTCCGTGGCTCACATCTTTTGGGAAGAAACAATAACATGTGCAGGCAGAAAAGATAAAATAAGGGAGACATATGGCCTTCACGCCTCCCTTGCCTCATTGCATCAGCAGGTCTGTCCATCATGTCTGCAGGGACCATGGTTGTCCTCACCTGGAAAGGGTCAGAAGGCTGTGAAATAAGGTGGAACCAGAAGAAGGATGTGAAATAAGAAGCTGACAGGAAGAAACCCCAGGCCTAGAAGCAGGATGGAGTGGGAAGGCAGTGGGAATGCCAGGGATGTGCTGTTGGAGGTAGAGCCCATCACACTGGGCAGAGATGTGGCCAAGTCCGTCACCTCCCTGTGCTGAGAAGGTGGATGGGCTGCCTTGTATGGAGCCCAATCCTTTGCCTAAAGACCAGTGTTCCCCCAGTCTGGTTGCTGTCCAGGCAAGGCAATTCCTTGAGAAGCAGTGAAGGTCCATCTTGTCCTGGGCCATTTCAGCATGACTGAAACAAGCAGGTCAAGGGAAGGGATTTTTTCTTTCCCTTCAATCACACACGGGAGGTCACATCTGGCTGCTCTGTCCAGTATAGAGGAGACATTGAGGTACTGGAATGGGTCAGCAGAGGCCACAGAGATGAGCAGGAGATACAAGAGGAGGCTTAGCCTTGTCTGACCATTCCGGAGAAGGGGAGGGGAAGATCTCATTGGTGTCTGCAGCTCCCTGTTCTGGGGAGACACAGAGGGGTGATCCATACTCTCCTTGGATTTGCACAAAGGTGGGATAAGAGGCAATGGCCAGTGGGCACAGAAAGGGAGATACCAGCTTGGTACAATGAAAAAGCTTCCTTTTCCAAGGTGGGTGGAGTAGTACTGGAGCAGGGTCCAGAGAGGTCACAGAATCTCCGTAGAATGACCTGAGTTGGAAGGGACCTTAAAGATCATCTTGTTCCAACCCCCATGTGTGGGCAGGGACACCTTCCACTATCCTAGGTTGCTCAGAGCTCCATCCATCCTGTCCTTGAACACTTCCAGAGGGGCAACATCCTTGGAAACATTTAATATTTGACTGCACAAAGCCCTGGCAACCCTCTCTAACTCCAAAGCTGTGCCTGCTTGAACGTGGGGGCTGGATGAAAGACCTTTGGAGGTCCCTTGAGGTCAAAGTACTCTGTGGTTCTAAGCTGCAAACAGCAGGATTTCCACATTCAGCTCCCAGTTTGCCACTGACTCACTGGCGGGTACTTTGGGCATCACGGGGCCGTTTTCACCTCCTTCCCCACAAGAAGTGGCCAGTGGTCCCTCCACACCTCACTGGGGCACTCATGCGTGGGAGGGGCAGGCAAGTCCTGGGGCTGGAGGGTGTTGTCAGTTTGCAAAGGTGTCATTTGTTGTGTCAGTGTCTTTATGTAGCTCACAGTTCCTGCAAAGAGTTTTTGGGGCCTTTTTCCAGCTGGAATGACAGATGTAGACAAACCCTTGGACCACTGTGTAGCAGCTCCCTACATCTTCTGAATGTTTCTGTCCTCCCTGTTTTCACATTCCTCCTGCTGGAGCTGGGGCTGTCAGATCAGGGATAGTTTAGATTTAAGGACAGGCACCAAAACATAAAAATGCTGATAAATCCCAGAGGCCTTGCACATTTTGGCAGGAGCGAAATGATTCCACTGACATCTCAGATGGAAAAGGGTACCCTTTCTTTGTCACTTCTGAGATTTATGACTTGAAAACCGTGCTGAATCCATCGAGAAGCAGGGACTGTCCTGGTGGCCGCTCTGCTCGGGTTTGCACTATAAATAACACACGTGAGGACCACAGCTTAGAAAGAGACAAAAACCACAGGCACCCAGCTGAGGCCAAGGCTTTGGAGGCAACCCCTGGAGATGAAGCTCTTCAGCCCAAGCCCACAGCAAACAGCACTTCAGGCAATGCTGCATCACAGCTTCATCTTGCAGAGCCCCCCAAAACTGGCTGCAAGACATCGCTCCCTCCTCTGCTACCAAGCTGCATTAAAAATGTTTGCCCCAGTTCACAGTTCTCCTCAAGCCACAGAGCTCAGAGAGGCTTAGAATCTTACACATTTTTCCTGGTGGAGATGAGGAAATGCCTGGATCTAGAGATGTCCAAGGATTTGGCCATCTGATCAAGCAGCACGGTATGGATCAGCTTTCTCACCTCTCAGATGGGGCTGGCACACTTTGGCTGAGTATCCAACATTGCTGACACCACAGTGTTACCTGGCAGAGATGGAAATTATCAGGGTGAAACACTGTGGGGTGCTCTACATCTGAAAAAGTTCAGGCACAGTTTCTAAAATTGAAGTGCTTCCACTCCTCCAGTCCTGGGTACAACCCATCATGGGTCCAACATGGAACTCCTTCACCTAGACCAAGCTTGTTCCAAGTTCCAAGTTTGAAGAGAAGGCTCAGGGGAGACCTTATTGCTCTCTAAAACTACCTGACAGGAGGTTGTAGCCAGGTGGGGGTCAACCTCTTCTCCCAGGAAACCAGTGACAAGGCAAGAGGAAACAGCCTCAAGCTGTGCCAGAGAAGGTCCAGGTTGGATGTCAAGAAGAATTTTTTCACTGAAAGGGTGGTTAAACATTGGAAGGGGCTGCCCAGGGAGGTGATGGAGTCCCAATCCCTGGAGGTGTCCAAGGAATGTCTGGACATGGCACTCAGTGCTCTGGTCTAGTTGACGTGATGGTGTCCAGCCAAAGGCTGGACTCAATGATCTCAGAGGTCTTTTCCACCCTCAGTGATTCTGTGAAGTTATGCTGGCCCATCTCTGCTCTTACGCCTCATAAAAAAATAAATTATACAATAAATGACTTGGGTTTGCTCTGAGATCTCCCATCCTGCCCCAGGTGGAAGGGGACAGCCACATTGCAGGAACTGCTGCTGGGATGACCAAGCTGCCCATGGGAGGGGACTTTGCCCTCAGGCTGTGGACCCTGATTTTTGCTAAGCAAAAGGCCCTGGTGAGCACACACTGATGACCATATGTTTCCCTGCAGTACGACCATCTGGATGCAGACTGGCTGGGCATGCCCCCCCTGCCCTCCCCTCGCTGCCTCTTTGGCCTGGGAGAGGCGGAAAACTCTATCTTTGTGGTCGGAGGGAAAGAACTGAAAGAGGGAGAGAAGACCTTGGATTCTGTCCTGTGCTACGACCGGCTGTGAGTGCCCACGGGCCAGCGTGGGGAGGGAGGGGGCGTAGAGGAGATGCTGAAGCAGCTGCCAGCTCCAGGTTTCCAGGGGTCATAAGGTTTGGGAGGCAGGGCTTGACCTCTTTATCTCAATGCTGGGACCACTGGGACTGTTCCAAGCTGTGCCCTGGGGCTTGGAGCTGTCTCACTGCAGCTGCTCCCTTTATTGTAATTGGACCTCCTGGAGATGGGAGCCTTAATGGGGATATTGTGTTATCAGGGACTGATAGCAGTATATGTTCATATGAGACCTGTACAGAGGAGGTTTTCATTCTGCCCTTGAAGGTCCAGTGACATTCGCTGTGGTCTCGCCAGGAGTGGCTTGAAGAGGAAGGTTTGTTTTTGAAATATTCAGAAGTGGCACTGAGTGGCTCATCCTGATCGATACCAGGCTCTGCTCCCAGGGAACAAGGGACAGTAGGGCAGCGAAGGGCCTCAAGTTGCACCAGGGAGGTTTAGCCTGGATATCAGGGAAAATTTCTGCACCAAAATAGTGGTCAGCCATTGGAACAGGATGCCCAGGGCAGTGGTGGAGTCCCCATCCCTGGAGGGATTTAAAAAACATACAGATGTGTCACTTGGGGACAGGGTTTAGTGGGGGACTCAGTCTCAAATTTTTTCCATCCAGCAGAAATCTGTCTTGTTTGTGCTCAGCTGGTAATGTTTGTAAATGAGGTGAGGTCCTGGGAAAAGTGGGGATGTGTATCCACAAAGCTCGAGCGTCAGGGATACTGCAGAAAACAATAATTAGCATAAATATTCTGCATTTTTTATTTTCCTTTTTGTTTCCTTTCAGGATCACAAAATTTACTGGAGGAGCTTGATCTCCTTGAGTTCTATCTCATGTTGTGGGTTTTGGGGTTGTTCTGTCAGAAGTCAGACTTGATGATCCTTGTGGGTGCCTTCCAACTCTGGATATTCCATGATTCCATGGAAACCTCATATTTCTGAGGCTGATTCAGGAGCTGAGCTCACATCTAAGTGTTACAAGTACTGTAGTGTCACCCAGTAAGCTACAAATCCTTTTGCTTCTCACCTTTCTCTCACCAGGTCCTTCAAGTGGGGCGAAGCTGATCCCCTTCCTTACGCGGTCTATGGCCATGCCGTGGTGTCACACAAAGACCTTGTCTACGTCATCGGGGGCAAAGGAAGTGACAAGTAAGTCAAAAAGCAGGAGAAAATCAAGGAGTCACCCCCCAAACTAGTGGGAGTGCAGAGCATGAGTTGGTACCTCCCCAGCCTGGGTTAAAGGAGGGCTGGGTGGGGTGTGAGATGTGAATCCACCACCCCCAGCTCACCTCAGTGCCTTCAGCCCTTCCCGAGGCCCTCGGAGTCCTACAGGGACCTCAGGGAGGTGGCAGTGTCCTTGCAGGAGAGGGAATGTATTGCCCCATCCCTGGAAGTGTTCAAGGCCAGGCTGGATGGTGCTATAAGCAAACTTGGTCCCAGGTGTCCCTGCTCATGGCTGGGGGTTGGAATGAGATGGTCTTTTAAGATCCTTCCAATTCAAACTGTTTTACGATCTGTGATCCTCTTTGCTCACAAAAAAGAAATGTCACACTGAAGAGCAAGAACCCCCTTCGCATTAAGGATCTCCTGTCTTGGATTTGTGGAGCAGTGTGGTCCCAGGAGTCAAATCCAGACATGGATTTGCAACAGGAGTGAAAAGTCTCATCCTGCCCTCCTTCAGGAGATGGCCTCAAGCAGGAGAAGGCTCTCCTGGGGAGCACTGCAGGGCAGAAGTATGACTGTTTGCAGAGCAAACATACCATAATCCTGGAAAGATAGATCCTGGTCGGAAAGGATTAGGGTCTGAAAGGTGTGATCGTCACTGATCATGTTTTGTAGCCTCAAAGTGGATGAGGAGCACTGAAACACTGCCTGGATGGCCGTGTGTGAGATCCTGAGAGGCTGGGATGTGGAGCTGTGAGGACCCAAAGTGGGCACAGCGGGAGGGGATATGATCCACACACGAGCAGTGACTCCAGGCATGGGCATCCTTGGTTGCACACCCAAGCAAAGACTGTACTCCTCCACTTGTGCTGAGGTAGAGGAGCAAAATCCTCTCTAGAGACCCCACGTCCTTCCCAGCAGACACCCCCAAACTCCTGCAGGGCAAAACCACCCCTTGGCAGGCGATCAATGCTCCTTTTCCCTCTCATCTTTCTCCAGGAAGTGCCTGAAGAAGATGTGCGCCTACAACCCATCGAAGTTTGAGTGGAAGGACATGGCTCCCATGAAAACTGCCCGCTCCTTGTTCGGAGCCACCGTGCACAAGGACAAGATCTACGTGGCAGCCGGCGTGACCGACTCTGGTTTGACCAACTCGGTGGAGGTCTATGACATTGCCACCAACAAGTACGTACCTGGGCACTCCTCCAGGGTGTAGCTACACAAGGAGCAGCTGCAGGTGTACACTGAGCGACTTCCAGCCCTTGTGACTCCTGATGCCAGTTCCTCACAGCCTGTGTGCCCATGGCAGGGGAGTTGGAACCCAAACCAGTCAGGAATTCTGTGACTCCTCAGGAAGCTGGGCATCACCAAGTCACTGTGGATCACCTCAGGCTCATCCTCAGAGTTGTTTCACCAGCTGGTGCCACCCTTGGGTTCCCTGCAGGGCTGTAGCTTCCTCTTGGGAGCTTCACCCAACACAGTAAATTCTCTGACTTTGGGGTGTCTCTTGGAGCTGCAGTCCCAGCACTGGGCCATACTGGTCCATCACAGGTCATGTTCTCAATGCAAAACAAAGTCGAACAATGATGATGATGATGAAGGGAACAGCTGTCCCTAAAACCAGCCAGGGTATGATCCCATCCCACGTAGACCCACACAAGTTAATCTGTCACTAGTGGACTCACTTGTTGACTCCTGATTCGAGGCCACCCTCAGCGTGGGCATAGCCAGGGTGCTCTAACATGTCCCCTCTCTCAACGTGGCAGGTGGGACACCTTCACAGAGTTCCCACAGGAACGCAGCTCAGTCAGCCTGGTCAGCTTGTCTGGGGTGCTCTACCTGCTCGGAGGGTTCGCCACGGTGGAGACGGAGTCGGGAGAGCTGGTGCCAACAGAGCTGAACGATGTCTGGAGGTGATGGTCTTCCCCAGGGCTGTCCGAGGGGGCGTGGGAGGGATGTTAGTGGGACAACAGAGAGTCTCTGTCTTTCTTGATGCCCTTGGTGGGAGATGGAGGTTGTCACCCCAGCCCGAGGCTGCAGGCTCAGCGCAGGATCTCGGGGTGGGGAGCTTGCCCTGTGTTGTGCTGGAGGGCACCTTGGGAGGTTCAGAGATCTCTCCCAGCCTCAAATTGCTACGTACCGGGGAAAACTGCGCCTCTGGCTTTGCTGCTGAGGTGACATTTTGCCTGGAGCTGGTTGCAGCCTCCCCTCCGGTGTGGGGCAGCATCTGTGCGAAGCATCCTCTCCCTGGGAGCAGCCAGTGCTCGGGCTGGGATGGAGAGAGCCTTGCCTGGGAGGGAGAGAGCCTTGGCTGGGAAGTGGATACTCTTACATGTGAGCAGAACAGTGGGCACGAAGCACTTTGTGACAGCTGCTCTCACAGAAATAGCTGCTCCTGTCCCTCCCATCAGTGCTGTAGCACCCTCAGCAGGAGCCTGCTGTCCTTCACCGTGGATGTTCCACCTTGGTGCCATCAAAATGTTTCCCTGTGGAAAAATATCCCCTCCCCTGCGAGGCCACACGCTGATCTCCGTGTCCCCCACCCTGGCACCACAAAGCAGAGCACACCAGGGCTGAAAGTCCCCATGCAGCTCCCACAGATTCCAGTGGCCAAAAAAAACCTGTGGGACGTGCCACCCTGCACCAGGNGATTGGGACCTTTTTGCCTAAATGGGAAAGAGGGGGAAGTATCTGGAAGTATCAAGTTCCTATGGGAACTTGAAATCCTCACAAGGTAATTCGAGAAGGGCTCTGGATCCTGCGAGGAGCTGGGAGAGGCTGAAAAAAATGGAGCAATGAGTTATTCCTGCCTCAGTAGACAGGACAAATACATCACCCCAGTTTCACTTCTTTCTCCATGTTTTCCCCCACCTTTTTAACTGCTGTTGAATCTCCCCAGTCGACAGTGGAGATGCAAAGTGGGTCCCAGTGGACTATGCTAACATTCCCCAGGGAAGGGGGATCCATAAAATATTCCCCCACCTAATATTTCACCATTTGAGAGCTGAAACTTCAGCATTTATGTCCTTAGAACTCTTCTCCATGAATACAAGGACTAAAAGCTTACCTAGGACTAGAAAGAAGCTGGATGTCTGCAGGAACAGGATGAGAGGGAACGGCCTCAAGTTGTGCCAGGGGAGGGTTTGGATTGGTTATTATGGGAAAAACTTTCACCTAAAGGGTTGTCAAGCACTGGAATAAGTTGCCCAGGGAAGTGGTGGAGTCACCATCCCTGGAAGTGTTCAAAAAGCACATGGATGTGGCACTTAAGGACATGGATTAGTGTTGAATGTGGTGGTGGTGCTGGTTGATGGTTGGACTTGATGATCTTAGAGGTCTTTTCCACGCTTAATGATTCCGTGATTCTCTAAGGATAGTGCTAGAGCCCACCCTGGAGAGGAGAAGGAGGTCAAAGTCAGGTGGTAGAGGAGAGACCCGGGTGGAATTTGGTGAGTTCCTGAGTGATGAAGGTTGTTGGGATGAGCCAGTTAAAAGGAAAGAGCACATGAGCAGCAGAAACACTTTGAGAATTGCAGTGAGAAGAAAAGAATTCAATAGTCTTAGGTCCTTGCCTCTACCTGGACTTCGGAGTGGAGAGGCCAGGAGTGGAGTCCGCAGGAGGGGAGCAAGTAGAAGGGTGGGAAAGTGGGGAGAGATGGGCAGGGCAGNCCAGGGCTCCCATCACTGTGGGGAGCAGCTGGAGGGAGGGAGAGGAGGTGCTTTCCTCACCGTAACTGTCTGTGTGTCTCTCCCCAGGTATGATGAGGAGCAGAAGAAGTGGGAAGGGGTTCTCCGGGAGATCCAGTACGCCTCCGGTGCCACGTTCCTCCCTGTGCGCCTCAATGTCCTGCGTCTCACAAAGATGTAGGGATTTCTNTATGTCCTTAGAACTCTTCTCCATGAATACAAGGACTAAAAGCTTACCTAGGACTAGAAAGAAGCTGGATGTCTGCAGGAACAGGATGAGAGGGAACGGCCTCAAGTTGTGCCAGGGGAGGGTTTGGATTGGTTATTATGGGAAAAACTTTCACCTAAAGGGTTGTCAAGCACTGGAATAAGTTGCCCAGGGAAGTGGTGGAGTCACCATCCCTGGAAGTGTTCAAAAAGCACATGGATGTGGCACTTAAGGACATGGATTAGTGTTGAATGTGGTGGTGGTGCTGGTTGATGGTTGGACTTGATGATCTTAAAGGTCTTTTCCACGCTTAATGATTCCGTGATTCTCTAAGGATAGTGCTAGAGCCCACCCTGGAGAGGAGAAGGAGGTCAAAGTCAGGTGGTAGAGGAGAGACCCGGGTGGAATTTGGTGAGTTCCTGAGTGATGAAGGTTGTTGGGATGAGCCAGTTAAAAGGAAAGAGCACATGAGCAGCAGAAACACTTTGAGAATTGCAGTGAGAAGAAAAGAATTCAATAGTCTTAGGTCCTTGCCTCTACCTGGACTTCGGAGTGGAGAGGCCAGGAGTGGAGTCCGCAGGAGGGGAGCAAGTAGAAGGGTGGGAAAGTGGGGAGAGATGGGCAGGGCAGGCCATGTGTGCTCATCTCCAGCCTTTTGGGCTCCTCATCTTCAATCACAGATCCCAATGTCCTCACCTGGGGATGGAAAGGGCTGTTTTTCAGGGAAAGGTTTTATATTTTTGCTGTTTCTCTTCTTTTTAATGGTGAAAATGTTTGGGTTTTTTTAAAGAGTATTTTACTTTGCAGATGTGTTTGGCTCAAAGAGAGCTTCCCACAAAGGAAAAATGCATATTTATTTTAAAGTTATCCATAATGATGTTTTGATAGAAACATGATTGTACTGGCAGCAGGACAAAGATCTCCTGGTGCCCACACCATCTGACCAGTGGCTGATTTAAAAATAAATGTGGCTCTTTCAAAAGAAATCCCCTGTGTTTGTGTGTTGAGAGAGCTGAATGTTCACAGCAACCAAAGACTGAGAAAAAGCTGTGATTAAAAGGCAGCAAACCAGCCCCATCTTTTACTGCTCTTGTTTTTCCCCGTTTGAGAGCTGAAACTTCAGCATTCATATCCTTAGAACTCTTCTCCATGGATACAAGGACTAGAAGGAAGCTGGATGTCTGCAGGGACAAGATTAGAGGAAACAGCCTCAAGTTGTGCCAGGGGAGGGTTTAGATTGGTTATTATGGGAAAAGCTTTCACCTAAAGTGTTGTCCGGCATTGGAATAAGCTGCCCAGGGAAGTGGTGGAGTCACCATCCCTGGAAGTGTTCAAAAAACACATGGATGTGGCACTTAAGGACATGGATTAGTGTTGAACGTGGTGGTGGTGCTGGTTGATGGTTGGACTTGATGATCTTAAAGGTCTTTTCCACCATTAATGATTCCATCATTCTGTGACCCCATGATACCATGAAGAGGGGTAATAATAAAAAAAAATACTAAAAAAAAGAATAAATATGAACCTTTCCAAATAATTCCCTCAAAGTGGTATGACAATTCCGGTATTGCAAATCACACCTGACTGATTTGTCTGGCTCAAAATGTAGTCATGGAGAAACTAAAACCTCTTTGGAAAGGAAAGAGAAGTAAAGCAACCAGAGAGAGTCTTGTCCTGGTTTCATTTTAAGGATTTAAAAAGTTACAGGATAAGCTCCTTAGAGGACAATCACATCAGAAGAGTAATGAAGCCTTTTCACGAGAAAAAAGAAATCCAAGGTGACTGTCACAAAATAGCTTAAAAAATAAAAAAGGAACAAAAACTTTTGAAACAGTCAAATGTGTGAAAAATGCACCGAGAAAAAATTAAACACCTTCTGCCCAGTTCAGCAGAAATTCCTGTGGACAACTCCTGAGGTAATTAAAGGCGACTCTTCCAAACAGCTTGTGGCAGAAAAATTAAGAAGAATTAAAAAAAAAAAATCCCTGCATAGAATAACAATTCTTTTTTAAGTCATTTATTGTGGTGGTAGGTCCTGCCTGGGCCTGGACACCAACACCATCCCTGGAGGTGTTCCAAAAATGAGGGGATGTGGCGCTCAGTGACATGGTTTAGTTGACAAGGTGGTGATTGGCCAAAGGTTGGGCTTGATGATCTTGGAGGTCTTTTCCAACTCAATGATTAATGAGCTTTGCTTCAGCTCTTCTTGCTGGATGCACAGTGGAAAGCTGTTGACACCCGATCCTAAGAGAGGGTTAACCCCATTCACCTGCTGCCGCAATTCTTGGGTCTCCTGGGGCAAATCTGGGCCCTTTGCAGCCAACAGGAGAATGCTGCTGGGCTTCCATGGGTCATTGTGGTGTGGTCCCTGATAAAAGGCTTGAGAAGTCACAAATAAAACTGGTTCTCATCTTTGGCTCCTCACCTCACAACCCTCTATGGGGAATACAATTAATGGGAGCTTGCTGGTCCCACATGGTCAACATCCATTATAAAGCTGTGGAGATGTCACTGCTGGCACAGGGCAGGAAACCATAAAAGGAAAAATAGCTGCTGTATAAAAGGACCCAGAAGAGTTTGAAATATCCCATTGCTTGAGCAATGAGGGCCACACCTCAGCGTGTGCAAGCTAGCGTTGGCCCAAGGAAGGTGGAAAAGTTGGACATCACCAAGCCAAAGTCTGGTCTGGAGATGTTTCTCCACCTCTCCAAGAGGCTGCATCAGTCCAAAGGCAATCACAGGTAAGGAATGCCACCAGGAATGGTCAGAGAAGTATCGCTTCCAGCTGCTGTCCAGTTCTTCCAGGCTCAGATGCAACAGCTCCAGTGGCACAGGTCCCCTAGGGGAGTAGGTACATCCAAAGGGTGAGGGAAAATCACTTCCTCCATTAATTCCCCAGCATCAGCTGCTGGTGAGGTTCCCACCACTCCACTTTAAAGTACTGGGTGCTTTTGGATGGGTTCCTTGGATTCTCCAGTGCCAACAGAGGAGCTCAGAGAGCCTCAGCTCAGTTCACACAAACCTCATGGAGCCAATAACACCCTGAGGGCTATAAACAGTGAATCCCTTCCACCATCCCCTCATCACCCTTCCCTGAAAAGCTCTTTTTTTTGTTGGCCCCACAACAGTCTGCTTGTCTCACACATACAGCCAACACACACACCTCCCACCAAACCCAACAGAGAGTCTACAACTGTGAAGCAGTGGCAGTGGTCAGCGTTCCACAGGAAGCCCATCCTGCCCATCTCCAACTCCTCACACAATTGCCTGGGAAAAAAAGGCTTTCAAAATAAATTTAAAAAAAAAAAAAGAAGGAAAAGGCAAAGTAAAATGAAGGCAACAAAGAAAGTGGTGGAGCTTCAGGTTTTCTTTTATAAAAGACAAATCGTTTATTGATTCAGTCCTTCCACTTGCAACCTCTTTGGTAACAGTCATAACACTTCCAGACTGGGAGAACGCAGTGGAAAGGCCCAATTCTGACCTCTCACCAACTTCAGAGCTCGGCGAGCCCTGGCGTGCCTTGGTGAGAAGCCAGAAGCAGGTTTCAAAGCATGGCCAAGGACGTGGCCTTGAGGGACAACCCAAACCAGCCCACCCTACTGTGACTCGTGGGCGGCACAGAGAGCAGCCCCAGCACCCCCAGGCAGAAGATGGCTCGAGATGGGGATGGCTGACTGTGAGCTGTGCCCTAGAAGGTGGCTTTGATGAACCTCTTGGGACCTCCTGGACATTGGCCAACGGGGCCCTCAACGAAGCAAGACTCGCCTGTTTCTGCAGTTGACAGCGACTCGCCTCAGTTGGCCCCATGGTGATGGACCTAATCCAACCATCTCAGCCTCCCCCTCCTCACTCCATCCCAAAGAGAGTAACTGCTGTACTTGGAGTTAAAGATAAACATATATTGATTACACATGGTCATAAAAAAAAGAAAAAGTAATAATAATAATAATAATAATAATAATACATTTCCTAGAACATTACTTCAGATGCTTCTGAAAAGCATCTGAGCTTCCCCTCCCCTCCCCGCCTTCCCTTATCTATACAGAATAAAGTGCTTCATTTAGTTTGTTCACACTAGTAGAGCCACCAATACACTCTTCACTTGGCATGTCTGGGCAACCGATACTGAATGCCGTGAAATAATACAGAGCCAAACACCAGGCATGAGGAACTAGTTTGGAGGCAAGTGCTTGGGGTTGCGTTCGTTTCCTTCAAGGTCCATGCTACTGAGGTTGTTCTTATTACTATTATTTATTTTTCTTTTTTTGTCATTATTATTTTCTTCCTTCTCTAAGTTCGACCCAACTCCTGTCGTGGTTTCCATGTCACTGGGCGGGGCTGCGTGTGGGGAAGCTCTCGCCGTCCGTGTGAACAAAGGGCGTCTGTCTGTCCGTCCCTCCTTCCCTCTTGACTTCAGGCAAACCAAGAGTTTACTCCGTGGAGTTGTCTAGCAGCGGATGCTCATCTCTATTGCACTGTCACAGCCATTCCCACCCGCCATCCATCCGTCCATCCATCCATCCATCCATCCAAGACCTTCCCACCGCTCCGGGCTTTATGGCTGTGGTCCGTAGGGCCAGCCGTGCCTCATGGGGACATGAGGCCAACTGGTCTGTGCTACCAGGCTCCTGGGATACATAAACCAAAAAAACGACCCTCCCCACAGGACTCCCTCCCTCCCCAAAGTCCAAATGAAGTTGAGAGGGGGGGGAAGAAAAAACAACTTCCAACCCAGACGGGTCTGGGGTTTGGGTGCGTGGGAGGAGCTGTCGGCCGAACGTTGCGTCGCGGCGTATCCGTGAACTGCGCCGTGGGAATCAAGCCCCTCTCCACCCTCGTGGTCTGGTGGAGAAGGGGTGTGAGAGATTAAGGTGCAAGAGTTAAAAATCAAACAACAACAACAACAAAAGAATTTAAAAAAAAAAAAGTAAAGTAAAACATAAAAAGCTTGAAAACAACGGACCCGAATCCCCTTGCATCCCACCCCGTCCGACCACAATGGGTGCCACAGGGCCGGCTGGGATGGATCCAGGATGGATCCAGGACGGATCCAGGATGGATCTGGGATGGATCCGGGATGGACGAGGCACTGCAGGAGCGACTCGTCTGAGCTCTTAGTACGCTAACGAAAACCAGACACGAGGACACACCGGGGCTGAGTAAGGGTGCAGAGAAAAGGGCTTGGAGGCCTTGTAGGACTCCTGGGAACTGCCCAGGCCTTGGAGAGGGGAGGGAGCAGCAGGGATCTGGTTCTCCAAAGTGCTGTGTGCATGGTCACATCTCGACGTCTCCAAGTGGCTCTCGAAGGGGATCGGACGTGGCTGGGATCAGTCACTGGGCTTTCTGCTGGGTTTCCACCCTCAGTGAAGTGCTCTCATCTCACAGAGATGTCCACGGGGGGCAGGTCCCCACTGGGAGAGAATGAACCGGGACAGGAAAAGGGAAAGACACCTCGAGGTGAGCTGTACAAGGGAGCAGATGTTGGTGTGGATGTTTATTTGGGGGGGGAGAACTCTATCAGCCAGGCAGGCTGATGGGCTCCATCATAGAGGACCATACAAGCCCTCAGGGCACAGTGCTCCCATCCTATCTCAATGCTGAGCAAGAGGGGAAAGAAGCACAGGGAAGCCCAAGGGGGATCTGGGAGGCAGCAGAGGAGGAGACAGCATGGACCACTCCAACACCTCCACGGGTATCACTGGATGCTTCTCTAAAGCAACCATCTTCCAGTCTGGGTCGTGGTCCCTTCAGAAAGGCAACGGCCCCAGGAGCTGAGTGCCCCCATCCCTCATGGGTCTGTGTGTGAGAAGGCTTTGCACCATCTCAACAAGACCCAGGGTCACGGAGAACAGCAGGGAAGCCTCTGGCACCCACCTGAGAAGGTGGATATGGAGAGGCAGCTCTG
Source organism: Sclerurus mexicanus (assembly GCA_013396755.1). Taxonomy (NCBI): domain Eukaryota; kingdom Metazoa; phylum Chordata; class Aves; order Passeriformes; family Furnariidae; genus Sclerurus; species Sclerurus mexicanus. The sequence continues at coordinate 375,624 of VWZF01003861.1, forward strand.
CCATAGCAACCTCCTTCTGCTCAAAGCAGATGGAGATGGGCGTGAACTCCCTGGTGCTGAGTGAGATGCTGGGGATCCACGGGATCCCAGCCAACATGGGGATCAAAAGCAATCTGTGGCTCCAAAATGCCAACACCCACAAGAGCAGCCAGCTTTCCTGAGATGCCAGGCATGGGGGGCACCACTCAGCACGAGGGGACAGCACTCACCCGATCCACCGCCTCAGAAAGTACTCAGGGCAAGAGCAGATGTCCTGTCCTGTCCCTGTCAGGCTCCTGCATGTCCCTGGTTAGCAAAGCCCTTGAGCAGGTGGCTGAATCTCCCATCTCTGCAGGGGCAGCCCCAACGCTGCCCAAGGGCTTTGCTGGTTTGGTCCAGGAGGGGAAGCACCAAGACCTTCCAGAGAGCCCAGTGTGGCTCACTGTCCCCAGCACTCTGCTGTCACCCAGAACAAGGTGCAAATGAGAAAGGACTCCTGCAGCCCACACAGTGACCTCTCTTCCTTCTTGTCTACCAAGAGCTCTGCGCACCACCTCCTCCATGACCTGACTCATGTCCATATGTTATCCGAACGCTGGCCCTGGGAGAAAGGCATCAGCTGCAACACACCCCACCTCTCTGCCTGTGCTGGATGTTCTCTGACCACAAAGGGGACAGTTCCTCAGGCAAGGAGACCACACAGCCATGGTAAGGCCAATGCAGAGCACAGCAGCAAGAAACCCAGCTGGCACCTCGGTGTCCAAGAGGTGACAGCAAAGCCTTCCTCTTCTCCAACAGCTTGAAGCCAGGCATATTATTCCTAAGTGAGATCAAAGACCAGCTCAACTTCAACAACTCCACCAAGCACTGTAGGACATCATCAGAACCAACACAGCTCTCACTGGTTCCCTCTGGTTGCCCCAAACCAGGGCAGGGCAGCAGATGCCAAACCTACAAGGAGAGCAGTGCAGGCAGCAAGCTGGAGGATGGGACATTGTCACCAGGCTGAACAAGGTCTTGCTTTAGCTCCAAACCCTGCAATGGGACCCAACCTGGAGCTCACCCACCACTCAGGGTTTATTCGAATTGTTAAGGCACTATTCTGGGCCGATTCTGCCGAGGAACAGCAGCGTCCTGCTCCTCTGTCCCAGGCCACCCTCCCACTGGTCCCCAAGCCATCTGAGCTCCCCCAGGGCCAGCTCACCAACTCCAGAGCATCCCCAGGAGCCCAGCTCCTGCAGAAAGGGCACACCAGAGCCTGGCACACTTCGGGCACCCCAAAAATGAACCAACAGCGAGCTGCAGATGCCCCGAGATGCAACGTGGGTGTTTGTGCTTTTGCCTACAGAGGGGGAAAAGCTGGCACAGGGAAGGAAGACATGGCAAGGGTTGCTAAGGAGGGCATGCTGATAGTTTTCCAATGGGGACATCTGCTCACTCGCCTGCCCGACGGGGCCATTGGGGCTCCTCCGTGGTGCCCACCTCTCACCCTTGTGGGAAAAGAGCCTGAATTGAAAGACCAGCTTTACAGTACAGGGATTCAAGCACCACTAACTAGATTTCGGCTTGGAAATGCCGATGCACCGGCAGGCAATCATTCCCTCGAGCCCGGGTATCATGGGCATCCTGCTCCTCCCAGCCCCGCCAGCATCCCGGCACGAAGATGGAGCTGGAGATGAAATGGAGAGTGACACCTCTTACCTACACCCTTACGGACGGACGGCAGGTCCCCCCAACACCCACACTCCTCTGGAGGGGCCTCCTCCTGCTGCCCCTCTCTGCGGAGAATGACGCGTGAGAAAAAGGACTAAAAACCCAAAACAACCCCAAAACGAGGAGGAAGTGGGGGCAGAGAGCAAGCGAAGCCTTGTCTCCCCGGGGTGGGGGGAAACATTCCCGAAGGGCAGAGCAGTCCGTGCGGGCGCTTGGCCGGGGCAGGGGACACCTAGTTGTTGTTGGAATTTATCCTCCCCGCGGGAAACAGGGGAGGCGGTGGCGGTAGGTGGGGAGGAGGAGGGAGGGTCTGTGGGAGAGGATGGAGCAGCGGCGGGGGCAGGGGGGACACGCCGGGGCCGGGGGGCAGCGGGGCAGGGCTGGTGGCGGGTTGGGGGACAGCCGTGTCCGAGGCCAAGGGGTTGCTGACGCGGAAACATTTCTCCTTGTGGGCTTTGAGCATGTTGGAGAAGCGGAAGCGCTGGCCGCAGACGTCGCAGGGGTATGGCTTCTCCCCCGTGTGGGTCCGGCGGTGCCGCTTCATGTTGGGGCGGCTGGTGAAGCTCTTCCCGCAGATCTCACAGATGTAGGGCTTCTCACCTGAGGGTGGGGGAAGGTGGATGAGAAGCTGATGGTTGGGCCGTGACCCCCCAAAACCAGAATCGCAGAATCAGCTAGGTTGGAAAAGACCTCTGATATCACTGAGTCCAACCTGTGACCCAACGCCACCTTGCCAACCAGACCATGGCACTCAGTGCCATGCCCAGTCTTTCCCAAAACACCTCCAGGGATGGTGACTCCACCACGTCCCTGGACAGTCCATTTCAATGCCAAATCACTCTCTCTGTAAAGAACTTCTTCCTAATGTCCAACCTAAATGTCCCTTGGTGCAGGTTAAGACTCTACCCCCTTGTCCTATTGCTGGTTGTCAGGGAGCAGAGCCCGACCCCACCTGGCTACACCCTCCTGTCAGGGAGTTGTAGAGAGTGAGAAGGTCCCCCTTGAGCCTCCTTTTCTTCTCCAGGCTGAACAACCCCAGCTCCCTCAGGCTCTCCTCACAGGACTTGTGCTCCAGTCCCTTCACCAGCCTTGTTGTCCTTCTCTGGACACTCTCCAGCACAAAAATGTCCTTCCTGAATTGAGGGGCCCAGAATTCGACACAGCACTCAAGGTGTGGTCTCACTAGTGCTGAGTACAGGGGAAGAATCCCTTCCCTGGTCCTGCTGGCCACATTATCCAGGATCCCACTGGCCTTCTTGGCCACCTAGGCACACATTGGCTCATGCTGAACCTCCTGTCAATCCAAACCCCCAGCTCCCTTTCTGCCTGTCCCCAGCCTGTGGGGCTGCACGGGGTTGTTGTGGCCAAAGTGCAGGACCCAGCACTTGGCTCATCCTGCCATCCACACAAAGGTGCCACTCCCATCCCATCACCCCTTCCCCAGAGCTCCTGACTGCGGGGGTTTGGGGCAAGGCGAGGGGCTGTCACCTGTGTGTGTCTTCATGTGCTCGTCGAAGTACTGCTTCATGTTGAAGTCCTTGCCACACCACTGGCACATGAACTGCTTGTGCCCGATGTGGATGCTCATGTGGGAGCGCAGCTGGTACTTGTACTGGAAGCGCTCGTTGCAGTTCTGGGGGGTTGAGATGGAGATGAGTTGCTGATGAGCCTCCAAACCACCCCCACGTTACCCTCAAGTCACCAGCAGTGAAGAAATCTCTTTTTTTCTGCCCCAAGAAAGAACCCAAATAAATGGCTTTTTGGGACATACCCAGCCAGGTCTGCAGGCTGGATGGGCTTGGGGTGGGATGTAAGGTCCAGGTGCTGGAGGGACAGATCCTTGCACTGAAAAAGTTTCATTATAAGGTTGGTAGGACCCTCAAACCAGGAGGGGATGCAAAGTTTGGAATGGCGTGGGAGCATCCCTACAGCTGCACTGGCACGAAGCACGGGGGAAGCCTCAAGAAGTGTAAGATCTTTCCCCAAATCAGCATTTTTGTCCTCATTTGAGAGAAGTGGGGGTGGGGCCACAGCCAGGACCTTACCTCGCATTTAAAAGGCTTTTCCCCAGAGTGCTGGAGAGAATGGACCTTGAGGGACATGCTGCGCTTGAAGGACTTCCCGCAGGTCTCGCAGGTGAACGGCATGTCCTTGGTGTGTGCTGAGGGGGAGAGGGGCAGGGTCAGGTCCCCACACCTCCAACATCCCTCTCCTCACACCTCCAACATCCCTCTCCCCACACCTCCAACATCCCTCTCCCCACGCCTCCAGCATCCCTCTCCCCACATCCTGGCCATTGCTCCCAACACCAGTGCCCAACCCCATCTAACCCAAATCCATCTTGGGAAGATGCACAGCATCAACACCTCAAGCACTGCCCTAATTTCCTGCCAAAACCCTGCTTTTGTTTGGATCTCTTTGGTTCCTGCAAGGCCCAGAGACCCGACTGCCACTGCCATGAGCAATTTGCTTTCCAAAGCCCAGCACTGGTGTGGTCTGGTCCTATTTCACAGGGGAAGGATGGTTACACTTCAGACCCTCCTTTGGTGACTTCTAGTTTTTCTGGTTAAATGAGATCAAGGGGGTTCCCCAGCACCACACCCAACTGCTCCAAACCCAGCACTGAGCAGACACACGTTCAACATTAAATACCAGGCCAAATTTTGAGATGCTGATGTGAGAAACAGCTTTCAGTGCCAAACTGATATATGAGGACCCCTAATGAAACCTCCCTGTGGCACCAGTGCCTCCCAGACTCACCAACCATGTGTTTGCGCACGTGGGCCATGGTGTAGAACTTCTTCTCACAGATCTCGCAGGAGAACTTCTTCTCTGCATAGCCATGGACGATCTTGTTGTGCTCGTGGAGAGACCAGAGCTTCTTGAACCCCTTCCCACATGTCACACACTGCAAGGAGAGAAGGGATGGTGAGGGAAGGAGGGGAACGTGCCCAAACACCAGCAGCAGTTTTGTTTCACTGGCAATTGCCTTCATCCATGAAAAGGGAACACCACCATGAAAGTGACAGCTAAGATACCAAAAATCATAATGTCCAGCAACTCTGTTACACACCTTGTCACTTCAAAACCTCCAAACCTCAAATTTCCATCCCTGGGATGAGGAAGGGACATGACCTTCAAGGGAAGGATGTGGCATTCCCATCAGTGGCTGTGGTAGGACTTGCACAAACAGCAGCTCATGCAGCAAGGCCCTGTTCCCAGCTGGAATTTTATTCCTAAATGAAGCCATCCCATAAAATAATCCCAACCCGCTGCTCATTAGGAGGCTGCAAAGAATATTGAAACAAGGGGAATCTCCCCTCAGGGCAGCACAACTTCAGCCTTCAGCAGATATTACAGATACTTCACCACTAAATGAGTTTTCCAAACATATCCATGATTCTGTGATATCCAAATGGACCAAAATGGGCCCAAAAAAACAGTCCATCAGCACAAGAAGAACAAGATGATGTGCAAAGTCTTCCCCAAGGAGTTCTGGTAGGGATTGGCTTCAGCTCCAACAAGTTCAATGTTTCTCTGGGAATTCCCAGGAAAAGCTCCAGCTGTGGGGTGAGGTCTGTTTGAAGCAGGTGAGGGCAGGTCATTGCTCAGGGAAACACAGATGTCCATGCAGGAAACCACTGCTGGAGCTCAGGGATGGCAGGCAAGGACCCTGCCAGGAGCCAAGGGTCTCTCCTTCCTCCAAGGGTCAACTTCTTCCTCTCCATCTCTCCAGGACTCATCTTCCTCTTGCTCAACAGGGATAAAACCATCCCTTCTCCTCACAGATGTGTTGAGAAAATAGTTCAAGCCTTGGAGGCACCTCATAACAGGTCTGAGCAGCACCAGTGGGCCCAGGGAGGGATTTCTCCAGCTTCCCCCATTACCCAGAGGAACAGATGCTCATTGATGGCCTTCAACCAAACTTTGCTGGGATGCCGTGGAAAATACACCATTATGCTGTGAAGTCACAGTATCTCTCCATATGTATTTATATTTAGATGCCCAAGAGGCAAAATTAGGGTCACAGAGCCATTCCCAACCCTCATCTATCCTCAGCTTGCTGTGCCCAAATGTCAACATGAATAATCCTCTGAGTTTTACTGTTCCTGAGTGTGTATTTCCATGGATTCCAGTTTTATCTCTGCTTTAAGAGTTATTTCAGGGCGAATTCAGGACTAGAGCCTGATATCAAACGCACATCAATATCCATTTTCTCCACTTCAAATGAAAAAGGCTGCAGGGGAATTTTAAAATGAAAGGTAGAGGGAAAGAAGCAGAGGTAGGAAAAACCTCAGGCTGGGACAAAACCCCCCTGGAGGGCTGAGCTCTGTGTCCTCAGTTACTGCAGAAAATCGTCACTCAGAAGTGGGGAAGTAATGTCCAAATGAGGGGGAAAAATGAGAATATAAATTCTTGTAGGTTAGGAGGAAAACAAACAAAAAAAGGAGTTTGAGGCACACCCAATAAAGCAAAGGATGAATCTCTTTTCAGGTGGTGGAGGCTGGATGCACATTATGGAGATGGGAAACGATCACAGGGAACAGGATGATGCCTGAAACCTAAAGCATTATGGATGAAATTTGGGGACAAAACAGGGAAAGAAAGCAGCAGAGCCAGCTGGGATAAGAGGGGTGGTTCCTTTATGGATCTGGTTAAAAAATAAGGAATAAAAACTATTATATGTATAGAGTTGAAAAAATCCCTTCTCTATCCAGACATAATTCCATGGTATATTGATAAAGTTATTCAATATTATCAGAGCAAAGGGAGTGAATTTGACTATTTGTCAAATTAAAAATGCTTAATTAAGTGAGAGATAATGATCCCTTTTTCCACAGAAGGAGGTCACCGCACAGGCAGTTGTGGCTCATCCTACTCCGAAATGACTTGGAAAAAGGAAGGGAAAAAAAGCAATGATATGACAAGCCCATGTGATCCACCTGGAAAGCAGGTGAGGCTGAAGAAACATTCTGGGAAAGCTCCTTTGGAATTGTCTGGGCTTTATGATAGGCTCTGAAACAGCCACCACCACTGAGGTGCTGGAGCTCATCCATTCTGGGAAAAACCATCCAGGAAAGTGCCCCAAAGGGTCAGTGCAGGCAGTGCCTCACCTGCGAGCTGAGACTGTTCCTGCCTCCATATTCCCTGCTCCCCAGTGCCAAAATCGGCCTCATTCCCGATTTTATTTGGGATGCCATTGGCCAAGGACTCCAGCAGCACTTGGGCTGTGTTACCTTCAGCGAGGAGAGCTGGGAGATCGTTTAAAATCTGGTCGCTGGCTGGAAGGATGATGGGTGAAGCTCTCCAGAAACTGGGATATTTTTAATTAGTAGCAGCAGCCTCGTGGAAAACAGCTCATTGTGGATTAGGAGATGGGTTGGAGGGATCTTCGGGAATACACACCCATGCTGCTCTCATGGGGGGCCTCCCTGTCCCCCCAAAACTGCCCTGATTTAAGAGTCAGTTTGAAGTACAGGAGGTCTTTAGCACAAGGGAAGGACACACCAAGCCTGAGCCACTCAAACGCTTTTGGAAATTCGCTCATACACACACCCCCCCAAAAAAAAAAGCACAAAAGGCAGATTAAAACCATTTTAACTCCTGTCAGCAAATCTTCAAATGAAGCTAAACTGGGTTCAGGCTGGGTGGGAACGGCTGGAGTGTGTCACCATCAGGGGCTCACGGTGTTTCATCCAGATTAACTGAACCGACTCAAAATTGCTCCTCAAAAATTAACTCCATGTTTCCACCCAACCAGCCAAGGGTAAGCCACAGAGCCCCGACACAAACTCCGTGGCATTGTGGGACACTCCTGTGCCTGAACGCAAGTCATGGGTGATGGAAGTTTCCTTCACATCTCCCACGTGCCAACCACAACATCGGGATTATCTGAGCATGAGCCCACCCCATCGTCGGAAAACCTCAAAGGTGTCTGGGATGTCCCTCCCCCATTGGGATGTCCCATTGTGGTGGGATGCTCCTCTTTTGGGGGGATGTCCCCACCTTGCTGGGATGTCCAACCCTACAGGGATGCTCCACCCCTTGGTAAGATATTTTCCCCCTTGGTGGGAGGTCCAACCCTACTGGGTTGCTCCACCCCTTGGTATGATATTTTCCGCACTGGCGGGATGTCCATGCCCTGGCGGGATGGGGCTGGCTCACCTGGATGTTCTTCTCGCAGTCAGTCTGGTGGTGCAGGAGCAGCTCACTCTCCAGCAGGAAGCGTTTCCCGCACTTGTCGCAGATCTGCATCCTACTGTGCGTGACGTTCATGTGCTTCTCCAGGTACCAGCGGTTGTTGAAGATCCGGGGGCACTTCTTGCATGGATAATGCTGCTTCTCCTCCAGCTTCACCTTCTGACCCAAACCATCCTGTTCCTTTTTCCTCTTCCTCCCTCGCTGGCCTTCTTCTTCCTCCTCCTCCTCCTCTTCCACCTTGGCCATCTCCTGGGACCTGGTTGCCATGGTGGGTTTGGTGGCTTTGGATGCCCTGCTGCCCCTGCGGGGCTGCCCACCCTTTTCCCTTTTCATCTCTGACGCATCTTCATCATCATCGTCATCATCCTCTTCTTCCGTCGTCTCCTCCAGGTCTTCCTCGTCGCTGCGCTCCTCCTCCTCCTCATCACCCACCTCCGCATCCTCCTCCTCTTCCTCCTCCTCCTCCCCTTCCTCATTCTCCTCCTCCCCATCCTCCTCCGTGTCACGCCCATCCCCGTCCGGCCGCCCCATCACGGCCGCGTCGCTGGCGGCCGCCTTGCCCTCCATGCCCTTGGAGACGTTGAGGGTCTGGTTGTTGAGGTTCACCTCCACGATGATCTGCTCCCGGTTGTACGAGCCCTGGCTGTCCAGGTCCTCCTCGGACTCCTCTCCCTCCATCTTACACACAGTGCCGGGACCACCATCCTTCTCCTCCTTGTAGTACTGCTTGGCCGGGCCGGCGGGGAGCGTCCCACCGCCCGTCCCATCCTCCACCCGCACCGAGTAGGGGTCGTTGCCCTCCCGGGCGTAGATTTTGGGGTGGGGGGCGTCCACCTCCTGCTTGATCTCGCAGTAGTATGGCGGGGGCCCCGCGCAGCCCTCAGCGGGCAGGGCCATGTCGGTGGCCAGGCTGAGCGAGCGCGTGTCCAGGAGGTCCTGGCAGGACGAGGCGATGTTGTTCATCTGCAGCACGGCGGCCGCGTTCAGCACATCCTGCACATTGCAGGAGTTGACGAGGAGCTTGGAGGTGTAGATGAAGTTGAGGATCTGCTGGAGGCCCTGCGAGGTGAGGGCCTCCAGGGAGAGCTCCACGCGCTGCAGCTGCTTGTTCTGGGTGAAGAGGGAGTGGAAGAACTGGCTGTAGGCTGCCAAGACCCCCTTGTGCGCCGGGAAGATGCTCTTGTGCTGCACCAGCACGATGTCCACGTCGCACAGGTCCGGCTGAAAGAGGCGCTGCTCGTTCAGTCTGTCCATCAAACACGTGAAGTGGAGGGCTACATCCTCCACCAGGGAGTACTCGGCAGAAGGGTAGTCAGTCGTTTTTTCGACTATCAGCTGTGGGGAGGAAGGAAATAAAATGGTTCAACAGGGCTCTTTACCCCCCAAAATCTCCCACCTGGCCGTGCCGCCCATCCCCAGCCATGCATCCCAAGTCAGAGATGCCAAGTGAGAAGATCCACCACCACCCCCAGCTTGGAGATGCCAACCAAAACACTCCAGCTCCAGCAACAAGATGGCAACCAAAATGCTCTATCCCCAGTTACAAGATGCCAACCAAAAACACTCCATCCCCATCCCCAGCTTGGAGATGCCAACCAAGAAGCTTCACCACCTGCCTCAGTTTGGAGATGCCGACCAAAACACTTCACCCCCGTCTTGGGGAGAAGCTTCACCACCTGCCTCAGTTTGGCCCAGCTTGGAAATGTCAACCAATATCACTTCGTCACCAGCCCCAGCTTGGAGATGCCAACCAAGAAGCTTCACCACCTGCCTCAGTTTGGAGATGCCGACCAAAACACTTCACCCCCGTCTTGGGGATGCCAACCAAAATGCTCCACCACCAGACCCAGCTTTGGAACACCAAGAAGCTCCATGGCCAGGCTTAGCTTGAAGACACCAACCAAGAAGTTTCACCAACAACTTGAGTCCAGGAGACTCAGCTAAGGAGGAGAAAGACCAATGAAAGGGCAAGTCAGGGCCATAAGAGCAGCCACTGATGTCCCTTCAACATGGGTAGGAGGCACCATGGATACCCCACCACCAGGAGAGTCCAAAGCCAGGCTTTGGCCCACACTCACACAGAGATGTCACACAGGACAAGGGATGCCTTGACCACCTGAACCAGATGGAGACCCCGGGGGGGACATTTGCACCACACCAGAAGCTGGTTTTAAGCACCAGTTGAGATTTAACCCCCTAAATAAACGGAAATTAGGATTGTAAACCTCCCTGTTTCTCCAGAGAATTCCACAAAGCCCCATATCCTCTGATATTTGCCAAATATCCCTCAGAATGACTGATGTGCTTTTCCATGCCTGTTTCAATTGCCTGGGGAAAGGCACTACCTGGAAAAATGTAAATGAGGGAGCAGCATCACCCAGGCTGGGAACTGCAGCCACTGCCAGCCCTGCCCAGGCTCTGTTTGCTGGGTATTCAATCGAGCTCAGGTGTATTTCCCACAGTCCAGACCATTCCTGGATCTCCATCACCTCTCCTGGTCATGCCTGAGCCCCAGGATGGGTTTACCAGCTACATCCCAAATCCAAGGGGCATCCCAAGCTCTAAATCCTGTGTCCTGTGTTGAGAGCAGGTGGGATAACCCCTTTCCCTCTCTTTCCACTGCAGAACACCCAATTTATGGATGAAGATGGATCTGGATGAGTTAACACCCTCTTTCCCCACCACTGTAGGATGTGACCAAGGACATGGTGCAGAACAGGCACAGAGGTGGAGGGTTCAACCTGCCGGGTTTATCCTGCACCTCCTGCTCCAAAAAGAGCTTCTCAGCTCCCACTTTTTCTGGGGCAAATGGCAGCTCTTGATCAACACATGAATTCCAGCAAGACATAATTTTGTTTGTCTTATGCTTTTTTTTTTTTTTGGAGCCAAAGGCAAAAGCACACACAGACAAAAACGTTTAAATAATTAAAAAGGGTGTTTTCTTCTCTGTTTTCTCAACAAGTAAAAAAATCCTTTCCCCCCTCCCTGCCAAAATTTTTCATTTTGCTGGATTTCTGCTCCACGACCAACCTGTCCAACCAACGAGGACATCTGCTTTGCATGGTCCTGACAGACCTGGAGAGCCTGGAGAAACCAAGGCAAAAACAGCTCTGCTCCAAATTCTTGGCTCTCCAGCCTGGAGTGAGGCAAATAGGTAATGAAAGAGGGGGGATTATATGTATTTTATATATATTTATACCTATATTTTATATTTTAATGCTCTATACATCCATGTTTCTATGTATTTCAACTGTTCATATCTATAAAAATATACAAATACATACATATACGAACACTTCATAAGCATATTTGTTACAAAACGCCGCATCCCAGCTGGAACATCCATCCACCCCCTCCCCTTTTCGGAGCCTTGTGACTGCCAAGGACATTTTGATGAGATCTTGGATGGCTCAGCCCCCCCAAGACACGTAGAAAATAAATAATGATACAATAAATATTGAACGCTGAGGAGACAGCAAGAATTCAGAGGAGCACTTTGCTGTTTGCCAGGCTCTCTCTCAGAAGCAAAAAAACTGAATTCAGGTTTTTCCTGCCGGGATCCCTCCTTGGATCCCTCTCACCTCGCTCCCCGTGTAGGATGGGGAGAGGCCATGGAGAAATGGGTGCAAAACAGTGGGAATTGGGTCTGCCTCTGCACAGCCCAGACTGGAAAACAAAAGCCAGGTCTTTTATTTTAATTTTTTTTTTTTAAACTCTGGATCGAGGTTTTTTGGCAAAAGGGGCTGATCCCTCACCCAGAGCCGGGGTTTGCCAGGCAGCCCTAATCAGTCCCAGCAGCGGCGAGGACAATGCGTGTCTTGGCCGCGTCCCGCCGGTGACTTCAGCCCGAGCTTGTCAGCAGGAGGCTTTTGCTCTTTATTGCTCTCAGATGCTTTTGGTGAGCCTGCCCAGAGGCAGAGCCCCAGCCAAGACAAGAGGCGCCTGCCGGGGTGAGAGCCCAAGAAAGACCCCGAGTTGCCCCAAAACAACCCTTGGGCAGCTCCTGTCCCTGCAGCTCCGCTGGAGCGGAGAAGCCTGACTAATGGGGATTAATGAGAGGGTTAAAGCCAGGACTCGCCTTCTGGGAAAACACAAATCTTTTAAGTGTATGCATAGATATATTCATATTAAAAACATATATTTTTAAAAAATCAGAGGTTTGGCTCTTTTCCACCGTCACCGCCTTGGATGGTTTAGTCCCATGACAACAAGGGGAACACAGGAGCAGGTCACCCATCCCACCTCCATCCCCAGGCTGGACTCAGGGTGCTCAGTGGGTGCATTAAACCAGGGTGAACCCTAACACCAGAGGCCCCCAGCACACACCACCAGCCTCTCAGCAAGGCCTTGGAACAAATGAAAAAAAAAAACCAAAAAGCTAAAAATTATTAGAAAGCAGCATGTTCATGAATTCCCCATCCCGAGGGGCCAGCGGCGCCTCCAGCCAGCCCTCCCCGCCCTGACCCGGCTCTCCAGCTCTATTTTAAGTGTTCTCAAGTGGTGCTGCCAAAGCCCCAACCCCAAACGGCCATCGGGGCAGGAGGGCAGCCAGAGGATGGGGAGGATGGTCGGAGGGAGGGATGGGGTTGGTTGTGGGGAATGCAAAAAAAGGACAAGAGCGATATAGGAACGGTGGTCAAAGGCGATGCTGCTGCTCACTGCACCACAGCAGCCCGTCTCCAGCAAAGCCACCAAAAATCCTTCTACAGGAGATGGAGCCCAAGCTCCATTTCCACCCACATCCCCACACGTGCCTCAGTTTCCCTGCACGGCCCAAACAACATCTGATAACCTCCCCTGCAAGGTGTATATTGCTGGAGTTAAATCAACGTACTGTGATGAAATGCTATTTCTCTTAGCAGGTGTTAAGAGCCAGATCCCTAAATGTTCCTGCAGCTCCAAAACTCCCCGAGGGACCAGAAGGTCCGGCCACTCTGGATATATTTAAATACTCAAATCCTCAGCCCCCCAGAAGACCAGCTCTGACCTTCGCCAGCCTCTCATTCATTCCTTTCTTTCTTTCTTTAGTTAGTTATTTATTCCATGCCTATTGCCCTCAACACCAGAGCATTGGTGGCCATGAGTAACTCTCTCCTGAATTACCGCAGGATGAGGAGTTTTGGGGGATAAAATGCACATTTAGGTGGTGACAATCTCCTGCTTCACCCCAGGCAGACCAGCTGCCCATGAACTGGTTCCCACCCAGCACAAAATTTGGGGGCTTCCTTAAATTTTTCACCCTCGAAACGCCCATGAAAAAAAAAACCATTCTGCTTTTCTGTATCATTTCCAACCAACAAAACTTTCACCACTGACCCTGAGTATTAAATTGCATTAAGGAAAAGTGCTTTAATAAGGAGCTGAATACGATGGCAGCACTTGATCCTCAAAAAACCCCATATCCTTTCCTCAATTTGGACATGGCTGCACTTCAGGGTGAAAGAGCTTGGCTGAAACTGCTTAATGCCAGAACTCCACTTTTGCTGAAGAAATAATGTTAATAAACCTAGTTTTACAGATTAATTCAAACGATACAAAGGGGTACCACCAGAAATCCCAAACACTCGTGCTTTCGCTTTTAATCCTCGCTCTCCTACGATTTGCCCTCTGCTTTCCAGACCCTTGGATAAAGCCACAGTTTTGAGGCTCCACAGAGGGATCGTTTTTTTTTAAAGAATAATGTGACCCTTGTGTCTTCCCATGACTCCCAAAACCAGGATACACCACGATGGAGCCGTCCCACAACGAGCGGTGCTGCTTGTGCCCGTCCCACTGCCAAACCACCCACTTTTGGACCACGGCCACACATGGCAACATGGCAGAGGGATAAACCACATCCCAACACGTCCGTACCTCTCCTGCTCTGCTCCTGCCGCCTCCCTCCCCGGGGATCTCTCCCGTGGGTGCTCTCGGCACTGGACCGTGCTGGGATGGGGGGGTTTGTTCCTTCTCCTCCGACCGCCGGCTGTTTTTATTTAATTAGGAGAGGGTTGTCCGGAAAAACAAGCAGGAAGGGAAAACAATAGCTCGGCCACAGCCCCGCCTGGCGAGGCGCCGGCCGGCACGGCCCTGAGCGCCCACCACCAGCATCCTGCCCGCTGGGAGCACTGGGAGCACTGGGAGCACTGGGATGCTGCTGGAGCTGGACCGTGCAGTCACCAGGGACCACCATCTCACCTCTGGAGAACAGCGATAGCCAAGGCCTTTGGGACGGTGGTGACACCACGGAGGGTGATGATTTTTCCCTGTGTGGTGTCTAAACCAGAGCCACGTGCCGGCTACAGTGAGGGGAAACACACAGGGAAGGGGCTCAGCAGGGCTCCCAGAGCCTCTCCCATCCCAGGGCATCAGACATCCCAAAAAACACCTCCCAGCCTCTGTACAAGAGAAGAGCATTAACCCAGCTACGGGACACTCAGATGCTTCCCAGGCTTATTTTTTTTTCCCCTCCCTTTTGGTTGTTCTTAATTTTTAATTAATGGTATCCAGCATTTACAGGCTTTGGCTCAAAGCACTTTTCCCGGGAGCAGCCTGGGAAGTTGGTAGCAGCACTGGGCCCACCAGTCTGTCCTCAGGGCAAGGGAACAGGGACAAATCCTTTCCCCACCCTGTCTCCCTGCAGCCAAGGGGACACCTCTGCAGACAGGGAAAGGTTCATCTGGGTTTTCCTCTCCTGCTGGCAGCGTGGGGAGAGCAGGGGGATGAGGTGGGATGAGCAACACGAGGCTTCATTCCCTTGGGAGAAGGCACTGGTTTCCCCCACAGCACAGCCCACAGAGGGTTAATGGCTCGGTGGATTCTTGTTTATTTTATAATTTTTAAATTTTTCAAACCCCACCAGCCTCTTTGGATGTTTTTCTCTATTTCTTTTGAGCGCAGAGCCCCAAAGTCACAATGAGACTTCCAAGGAGGGATGGACAGGTCAACCCTGCCATCACCCCCCATCCCCAAACAGGTCCAGTGAGGTGACACTGCTCCTGGGGGTGTCACCACTGTGATGGCATTGGGGACACCACCCCTCCATTCCACCAGGGGTGACACCAAGGACAATGCCAAGCCCTGGGAGTCCATTCTGACACGCATGAAGTCAACTACCATCCCCCGTGCAAGCACAGCCTCTGCTGCAAAAATACTGAGGCTTCAGCAACGCCCCGTCCTTTCCAGCCCAGGACAAATCCCAATCCCTTCGGAAGAGCGGAGGCACCGAAGCCAGGCTGGATGCACCCACCTGTCCCCTCAGTCAGGGCCGAAAGGGGGTTCTTTGGGCAGCTCAGCCAGATCGAACACGTGGCACAGAAGCTCTGTCGGCAATTCCAGAGCTGCACAAAGCCTGGAGCCAGGTGCGGAGTTACAGCCCGAAGGGATGCTGCGGGATTTCGGCAGAGCCGGCATCCCCCTGGCAAACACAGAGAGGACAGCGGGGCCGCGGGGTCCCCGCCAGCGCCTGGCACAGCCGGTGACACCCGGCTGATGGAGATGTCCCCGAGCCACCCCCCTGGCACGGCGGGATGGGATGCTGCCCTCCTGTCTGCGGGATGCGGGACCTCCCGTGGAGCCACTACGGGGCTGGGAGAGCCCCGGGGATTCACAGACACGCAAAGCCACTGTCCCCTTCCCTCCCCGCCCTGCCCGGCAAAGCAAGCGGAGGGAAGATCGAGGGAGGAAACGAGGACAGAACCCAGGGCTGACCTCCCCAGCCGGGCTGGCGGCCAAGCGGCCGCGCCAAGGGCCGGCTCCCAGCGCTGCCCAGCCCGGGGGGAGCCCGGGGAGCAGCATCACCCCCTGGCCCCCGCGGATGTTCGGCTGCCACCGAGGGAGGGGGTGGATGCAGCAGGGCAAGACATGCTTAGAGCCTCCTGTGGCTCACAGGACTCCCCAGGAACCCCAAATTCGGTGCCAGGAGCACAGACGGGGCAGTGAGGCGGCCACTGCGCCCCTTGTGCAGAGCCTGGAGGCATCGTAACCCTGAGCCCCCCCCACTTCCATGTGGGAGGAGGGTGACATGCCCAGAAAGCAAGGTGGGTGGGTGGATAGATGGATGGATGGATGGATGGATGGATGGATGGATGGATGGATGGATGGATGGATGGATGGATGGATGGATGGATGGATGGGTGCTGTGGTGGATGCCCACGGAATGAGGTGGGCACCAAACAGCAGCATCCCCTTTCCCAGCACCATGTTTCCCATCCCTGAGGAAGCCACCATGACCTTCCAGGTGGGACAACAGCGAGATGGGATATGTCACTTCCAAGGTTTGCCTCACGCCCAGCCCACAGCAAACCCTACAACCTCAGCACTTTCCAATCCAACCCCAGACCACAACATTGCCAGAGAGGCTCAAGGTTGGACCTCTCCCAACATCCCAGGCAGGGCTTTCCATCCTGGAGCATCCTCTTCAAGCCCTGACACTGCCTCCTGGAATGATCCCATCTCCAGTTCCACCCTAAACTCAGCCTTGAACTGGGGTTCTTTGGGAACCAACAGTTGTGCTCCTCTGGTCCAGACATAAAATGGTTTGGGTTGGATAAGACCTTAAATATTACCTCATTCCAAATCCCCTGCCATGGGCAGAGACACCTTCCATCAGATCCAGTTGCCCAAACCAAGGATCTGGATGCATCAGATCCTTCCTGTCCAACACTTTGAAAATTTTTATGGACTTGCATTAAAATGCCTTATTTTTATCACTTTTTTCCAACAAACCCAACACTTCAGGGAGCAGAGCTTTAGCTCAGACATGGTGTCAGTGGCCCTGGCTCCAGGCAAAATACAGAATCGTAAAAATAATAATAAAAAAAGATAATTTATTGCAATTAAGTCCTTTGTCCATTGTATCTGCACTGCCATGGCCACTCTTTCCCCATATCCAAAGCCATCCCAGGTTTCACCCTCGGGAGAGGCAGACGAACACCGAGGTTGGCTGAAGAGGGGACAGCAGCCCTGAAGGACATGGGGACAAGTCCTCAGTGTCCCCATGTGGGAAACCCAACAGGGCCTGCACAAACCACTCCAACCACACTTCACAATGCGTTTCCCTTAAAAATAAGAAAGGCAAAATGAGGAGCAGGAGACACAGAGCCTGACCCTCAGCTCATCCTCCCCACCAGCACCCGCTCCTCCAGCCCTGCGGGGACCCGTGGGATGCCAGGGGACATCCGGGATGCAAACCACGTGGAGGATCTGGGTATCCCCATTGTGGGGGCCAGGCAAACGTGGCAGTAAATGAATAACTTCATCTCTTGCTCTTTCCCAGAGCACTCTGTCACGGCCATCACCACATCCCTAACCTATAAAGGCTTAACTGCAGCAGTGTGGGAGAGCCCTCAGTTTCCTCCTCCAGCCGGAGCACGGAGGGTGGATGGGAAAATCAGCAATTCCCCCCAACCCTTCAAAGCCCCTCTGATGTTTTGACACATTCAGTTCATCCGCAAAAGGGTTTTTTTTTTCCTTTCCCACCACCCCCCCCCCGCCCCGTTTCTCCTCCAGCAGAAAAAACTGCATCTTAAAAATAACCAATATTTAATCAACTCGCAGGCAGCCTCCCGCTTCTCCCTCCCTTTTTCCAAAGGAGCCGAATCCAGAGGCGGCAGCGGGTTATTTTTGTGGAGGGGGTGACATGCCTCTCCTCCAGACGGGAGACAGCAATACAAGGCCGTTTATCTCGCCTGGTAACAACCCAACACGCCGCTAATTCCTCACAGGGAGAACAAAGCTCCGCCGTGGAGCCAAGCCGGGTGGGAAAAGGGACTCCGGCAAAAGCCCCGGAGCGGTGCTTATCCCAACCCGCATCCTCGGGGAAAGTCCGTGGGTCAGAGCCGGAGCGTTTGCACCAGGCAAGGTTTCACCACAGATCCAGGAAAAAAAAAAATAAATAAAAAATCCCTTAATATCTTTCCAAGGAGGAATTTTTGCTCTGTAAAGCAAATTTTCCTCCGGTTCTTGCTGAGGCCGGGTGTGGAAGAAAAGGTTGAATTCCCAACTTTTCCCCGTCTTCCTCGCAAGGGCTGCTCGCTTGAGTGGCCTCCGGGCATCTCCATCCGCACCGCTCCCAAAAACACCCCGCTGTGTGCCCTGCTCCATCAGCATCTCCTCTGGGAAGGGACGCAGGGACAGCTCCAGCAGCCGATTTCAGGATTTCATGCCAGTAGGAATTTCTCAGGCCGAGCGTGACTGACCAGCACGAACCCAACCCCAATCGCAGCCCCAATCCCAACAGGTTTACCCCCAGTGTCGGAGTCAGAGGGTGCCGAGCCCCATCCCACCATCCCGTCCATCATCTCCCTGTGCTGGGCCAGCGTCGTTTCCTTATTTTTCCAAGCTTGCACTCTCTTCCCCTTCCCGAAAAAGCCTCTCGGACGCTTCCCGGGGTGTTCTGACGGGCACGGAGCCAGCGCTGGGGCAATCACAGCCCTGCACTTTTAGGGATGCGGAGGCACCGGGGGACCGGGAACTGCGGTCTGCGGTCACGGCGCATCCCAAGGGGATTTCCCCTGGATCCTCCCAGCTCAGGCCTGCCCTCTGCAACTCAAACTAACCCCCCCAAAACTCCACCGGCCCATAAAATAGGTCACTGCCGCAGGCGAGAGCCCCGGCTCTGATGTTCGGATTATTATCATCATTATTTTTTTAAGAGCGGCGATGGAAAAATCCCTCTCCCGACCCGCAGCGGGGTGGGATGCTGTGCCCTCCCCGCGGCCCCGGCACATCGGGGGGCTCCCAGTATCCCCCAGACCCCCGGGAAAAGGGGACCCCCGGCGGGAGCCAGCCATGGCAGGGTGGGGGTGGGGGGCAGGAATTGGCAAAATGATGGAGTCATCCGGGGAATGGGAATGGCCGAGGAAGCGGCATCTCCTGCACCCCCCGCTTTAGCGAATCCTCAGGCCTGGGCGCCCCAAAAGTGCGTGTGTCCCCCAAATTCTGCCGCTGACCCCCCGAGTGGGAGCGCTGAGACGGGTTGGGATCCCCTCGGGGAGGGGAGGTGGGGGGTGTCAGACCCCTCTGCACGCCCCTTCTGCATCCCCCAAATCCCCCCCAAACCCCCAAATCCTCCCTCAAGCCACCGCAAAGCGGGGCCGGGGGGTGCGTTTTTAATGCCATTTTAACCAAATACAACGCGTTTCCCCCCGAATTCCACGCAACCCCCTCCCTCCCCCCTCCCCACCAAGAGCTGCTGGCAACGCAGCCCCCGGCACGGGTGGGATGCGCTCTCTGTACCCCCCAAAAACCACACGGCTGCCCCGCGCGTCCCCCCCACGCGTGGATGCAGCATCGCCCATGCGATCCCCCCCTCCCCATTCCCGCATCCACCTCCACCGCCCTGGCCGCGATTTGGGCAAGTTTCGAGGCCTTTGGGAAGTCGGCAAAGCCCCGGGAGCCGCGAGGAAGCGCCGAGGGAAGGAAGGGGAAGGGAAAGGGGGGAAAATAAAAGCGGGGAGAAAAGGGAAAAGGGGGAGTTCAAGCTCTACCATTTTGATGCAAAGGTCTCCGCGCTGAGGAGTCCCGGTCCTCCTCCGCTGGCCTGGGGTTTGTGCTCTCCATGAAAAAACAAGGAATTGGTGGGTTGGGTGGCTTGCTGGGTTGGTGGCTTTCTATTTTTTTTTTTGTCCTTTTTTATTTTTTTTTGGCTGCCTTATTTCTGCTTTTTTTTTTTTTTTTTTTTTTTTTCCCTG